>CM054146.1:4199496-4204496 GCA_028751875.1 Rapana venosa
GTAGGCCATTGTCTGCCGGTGGGAACGGATGAAAACCGCATACACACGGGGATTGGATGCAAAAAAAAAAGCCTTGACCTCACACGTCACCTACACCAAGTGTCCACACCTACCGAAAAAAAAGAGACATCTTATGAAACACCACTTACACCTTGAACTCTTTCCCTCCTCTCCTCCACCCCACCCCCCCCTTCCCCTTTCCACTACTCCCCACTGCACTCTTTTCCTCTCCCTCCCACTTTCCCTTAACCCTCCCGCACCCAAACCCACCACCCTTCTGTCTTGCAAACCTCCCCCATCCCCCCTCCCTTAAACCGTCTACTCCCCACTGAACTCTCCCCCCCTCCCCCCTTCCACTCCCCCCCCTCTTCCCTCCCTATAACCCGCCCTCTCACCACCCTGTTCTGTCTTCCATCCCACCCCCACCCTCTCTACTACTTACTCCCCCTTGCACATTTCTTTTCTCTGGCTGCCTGCCCCCTTCTCCTTCCCCCCCTCTCCCCCCCCCCTCTCACCCCCTCCCCATGGCCTACCCGATACCGTTTCGTTCTGGGACCTTGACCCCTCCCTACCCCCCCCCCCCCACCCACCCCCTTTCCGACCTCCCCCCCCCCCTCTGCCCCCCCCCACCCGCCCTCCCTTTTTCTGTATCTCCCACCAGCCCCTTTTTTGACGTCATATCAGCCGTTTGACGTCGGTTGGGGGGTTAGGGGGTAGAGTTAGGGGTAGACATGCAGGGAGAGACAGAGGAAGAGAACATGAAATCAAAAAATGAAACATTGTTGCCAGAGTTTGTAGTGCTGGTTTCAAGATGCTGTCTACAAATAGTCAGTTTCTTGACACAGTGTAGAACGGAGGGTTTGTACAGATGAAAATACAACAAGCACCACCACCACCATCACCACCACCCCACCCACCCACTCCCACCCCCTCCGGGGAAAACCCCCCCAAACAAAACAGCCCAAATTTAATTTTTTTTTAACCCACAAAAATACACACACACACACACACACGCACACACTAGCATACAAAGAAAGAAAAGAAAAACCACCCACACCAACCAATCTGGATGGTTTTTACCTGTTGGGTCAGCTAGAGCTCTTGAGGTTCACCACCAATGGTGAGATTTTTTTGCCTATGCCAACGTTTCTGCCCACCATGAAGGTAGCCGCATTCCGACTTCGGGAATGTATGCTGGGTATGTTGGTGTTTTTGCAACTCAACGGAACACTGACTTGATTGACGAGATCTTTTAAAGCGCATATTGGGAATTGGTTTGTCTCAGGATTTGCAGTCTGTGTGTGTGTGTGTGTGTGCATTGCATAGGCAGGCCTCCTGATGAAGGGAAGAAGGTAGGTAAAGGTAAAGGTGACCCATAACCTATAAGGTCGTAGGGGAGCGAGGCGTCAGAGACCTCACTTCTCTAGGGCCAGCATATTGAGGGCGGCGCCCATCTCCTCTCCCTCACTGCTTTACCTTCCCTGACCCTAAAGAGGGCAGGTACCCATTTACAGCTGGGTGAACTGGGGAAACTGTACTGAAGCCAAGGCGCGCAAACGGTCACCCATCCAACTGGTAACCACGCTCGACGCTGCTTAACTTGGCTGGGGAAAAGCGAGTGCTCCGACCACTGAGCTATCCCGTCCCCGGGTAGAAGGAGAAAGGGGTTATTTTGGTGGTGGTGTGTGTTTTTTTGTGTCTTGTTGGGTTTTTTAAATCTGGTTTTATGGGAGGGTTTTTGTTTTATTTTGTTTTTGGTTGTTGTTTTTCAAAATTATTTAATGTAGGAGGTTCCCATACAGGAGAAAGGAGATTTGTTTGGATATTTCCCCCAAAAAATCTCGGTTGAATCTCCACTGTAGGGATGTGGAGGTGGGGGTGGGGGAACTATCGGTATAAAATAGCATCCCCGCCTTCTGAAAATTCTTTTAATTCTCTTTTGTCTATCTCTCTCTTTGTTTTCTGCCTTGTTCCTTTTCTTCCTGTCACATCTCCTTCTTGCCTTCTATGTCCACTCTCCTGCCTTTTTTTTTTCTTTTTTCTCCCAGAAAGACTTTAAATATAACTATTCATTCCATGCCAAAGTCGGATGCGCTGGGCCTGACTTGTCAAGCGCTTAACGGCAGCGTAACGCATTAAATTTTTCGCTCATGTGGTAGACAACAAGAGTTGCTGTCTGGGTCCTACGAATAATATAAAATATAATAATAATAATTAATAATTAATATTAATAAAATGGAATTCCATGATGCGCTTATCTTGTGCATTACAAATCAGAGCGCTTTCAGAGAGAATTTCAGGTGGAATTGTCACATTAAGTAACGGCTATTTAGGACATAACAGTTATATTACACAATACTATTATTGTTGAAAACCACCCTACAAAACCCAGTTACAGGACAGCCTACAGAGTGTAGGAATAGTAACAGGGTGGTGGGCACTGCTGACAAGGTAAGGAGGGATGGGGAAGGGGTTGGGGTTCCCAGTTCACTGACATAGCCTAATCTGGTTCCACCTAAAAGAAGAGGTTTCTCCCCTTCACCCCCACCCCCTTACCCACCGTCAGCTTCCACCGTCCCACCCACACACTTCATCTCTCTCTGCTCTCGGGTCGGCGCTCTCTCCTCCCACTCCCTCTCACCCCCCCCCCCCCCCCCCCCCACTCTACCCAGAAGAAAAAGAGGGCTCGCCCATTTTCCTGGAACAAAGCCTGCTCGTGCTGCCCGATGACTCAATCCCTTTACCCCCTTCCCCACCCCATCAACCCCCTCCCCTCCCCTCATCATCCTCCCTTCCCCCCCCCCCCCCCACCTGCTTAACCTTTTCTTTTTTTTTGCCACCCCTCACTCTCTCTGATTTTTTTTTCAAGTTGCTATCTCTCCTCCCCCCAAAAAATCTCCACAAACAAAAAACCTCAGCAGGAACTCACAAATAATTACAAAAAACCAAAACTTAAAGAAAACAAAATAAATCGAAACAACCTTCCCCCCTCTCCCCCTCCCCGCTCCACCTCCCTCCTCACCCCCACCCCCCCTCCCAATTAATAAAGTAACCTCAACCAAACCAAACCAAAGAAAAAAAACAACGGGGAAAACTCACACACACACACACACACACACACACACACACACACACCACACACCGTACACACAACACCCCCCACCACCCCCACCCTTCAGCCTCTAGCCTTCTTCTTCCATACTTCCTCCCTACTACTCTCCCTTTCTTCCCCCCTCTTCCTCCCCCCCCCCCTCTCCTCCACCCCCCACCCCCCCCCCCCCCCCCCTTCCAAAAAAAGCCCACATCAGCTGATGCGAAGCGAAGGTCGCCTGAGCGAAACATATACCTATCACGTGTTAAGGGGTCAGAGGTTGGGAGGGGGAGGGGGAAGGGGAGGGGTTGAGAGGGGGGGGGGGGGGGGGGAGGGGAGGTGAACGTATTCGTAAGAAGCCTCAGTTTAGAAGCAAAGAGAAAACCCCAAAAAACAAAACAAAAAGGAAATAAGAAAAAGAGAGAAACAAAATCCTGAACGAGAAATAAATGAAACACACAAAAAACAAAACAAAAACCCACACCCCCAAAACAAAAAAAAAGACAACAACAACGAAAGGCAAAAAGAAAACGCTATGCAAAATAAAGAACAAATAGAAATGCAAGAAAACAGTATATATATTAAAAAAAAAAAAGGAAAGAAAGAAAGAAAGAAAGAAAAGATGGGCGTTACAAAAATTAAAACAAAGAAAACAACTGGGGTAAAAAAGTTGCATGCTCTGCTACCACATACAGACTGGAGAGAGAGAGAGAGAGAGAGAGAGAGAGAGAGAGAGAGAGAGAGAGAGAGAGAGAGAGAGAGAGCAGATGAATTTATTAATTAAAAAAAAAATTATTCTTTTATATCGAGGATGATGGAATAAGCACTTATGTGCTTTTTTACATCCAGTTCTTGTGTGTATGCGGTTGTGTACATTTGTCATCCGTTCCCACCGGCACACAATGGCCTACTCTTACGAAAAGTGGAACAGGATTTAACTTGTGCGCAACACGTTCTGCGTGCGGTTCGTACACGGGGCCTCGGTTTATAGTCTCATCCGAAGGACTTTTGGGGAGAGTGGAGTCTGCACTGATGTTAATCATCATCATCATCAATGCCTTTGTGCTTTATTGGCAAGTAGGGCAGCAACAAATGTACTCCACTCCTGTCTGTCCTGGGCCAGCTTCCGAATGGTTCCCCAGGTATGTTGGAAGGTCTTCAGCTCTGTTTCGACAGTCCGACGCCAAGTGTTCTTGGGTCGTCCTCGTTTGCGTTTTCCCTCTGGTGTCCAGTGGAGGGCTGTTCGGGCGATGTTTCCCTGTTCCCGACGGCAGATATGCCCTATCCATCCCCATCGCCTATGCATGATGATGTTGTCCATGCTTTCTTGGTTGCAACGGGCAAAAAGTTCTTGGTTGGAGATAATAATAATAATAATAATGTATGGAATTTATATAGCGCTGAATCTTGTAAAGCAACAAATCAAAGCGCTCAGATTTTATTTCATACCACTTTAAGTCACGGCAGATTTCTCTCCGTGAAATTCGGGCTGCTCTCCCCGGGGAGAGCGGGAAAACGCGTCGCCACTTAGCGCTGCGCCACCCTTTCACCCTTTTTTTTTTTCTGCAGCTGTATTTGTTTTCCCTATCAGAGTGGCTTTTTTCTAAGAATTTTGCCAGGGACAACTCTCTTGTTGCCGTGGGTTTTTTTTACGTGCGCTAAATAATTACGTGTAACACACGGGACCTCGGTTTATCGTCTCATCCGAAAGACTAGCGCCCAGACCACCACTCATGGTCTAATGGATGGGGGAAAAATTTCCGGTCCAAACGGGGTACGAACCGCCGCACACTTCAGACCCGGACTTTTCGCTTTCTAGACAGGCGCGTTACCTCTAGACCACCGATCCACCAGAGAGAGATGGTCTCAGGCCAGAAGATGCGCAAAATTCTTCTGAGATTCTTCGTGT
>CM054146.1:4206996-4211996 GCA_028751875.1 Rapana venosa
CTCTCCCTCTCTCCCCTCTCTCTCTCCCCTCTCTCTCTCCTCTCTCTCTCCCCCCTCTCTCCCTCTCTCTCCCTCTCTCTCTCTCTCCCTCTCCCCCCTCTCTCTCTCCCCCTCTCTCCCCCTCTCTCTCTCTCCTCCTCTCTCTCCTCTCCTCTCTCTCTCCTCTCCTCCCCCTCTCTCTCCCTCTCTCTCTCTCCCTCTCTCTCTCTCCCTCTCTCTCTCTCCTCTCTCTCTCCCTCCCACTCTATCTCTCCCTCTCTCTCTCTTCCTCTCTCTCTCTCCCTCTCTCTCTCTCCCTCTCTCTCCCTCCCACTCTATCTCTCCCTCTCTCTCTCTCCCTCTCTCTCTCTCCCTCTCTCTCTCTCCCTCTCTCTGTCCCTCTCTCTCTCTCCCTCTCTCTCTCTCCCTCTCTCTGTCCCTCTCTCTCTCCCCTTATGAAAGGCACTGAGTTGATCGCTAAGAGCATGAGTCAAAAGCGGAACGAAAATAATTATGAGAAAATGACAAGAGTAGGGAGAAAAGATGTCTGTCTGTCTGTCTGTCTCTCTGTCTGTCTGTCTGTCTCACTGTCCGTCTGTCCGTCCGACTCTCTGTCTGTGTCTGTCTCTTTTTCTCTCTTTCTGTCTGTCTTTTTGTCTGTGTGTCTGTCAGTCTGTCTCTTCTCTCTTTCTGACTTAGCTGAATATGTTCAGAGTTAGAGATTACTGAAATCTGCTTACTAATGCTGAAACTGGAAAAATCTGTCCATACTAATATATATATATATATATATATATATATATATATATATATATATATATATATATATATATATATATATATATATAATTTCAGATAAGAGAGGTAGCAGTGTCCTAAATATTTCATTATTGTTCTAAAGAATTAAGGGTAAAGTTATAATTTCTTTTCAACAGCCTTTTTTTCTTTATTTTCTGTCATTTCTATTCTTCTGTTTCCTGTCCCCTTTCTTTTTCTATCTGTTCGTTTCTTTCTGTCCTTTAGAAGTAGTTTCCTTTCGTCTATTTTCCTTTTCTTCCTTCCTTCTTTACGTACTTCGTTCCTTTCTTTTTCTCTTTTTTCTGTTTTGTTTGGGTCTTTTTCTTCTTTCTTTTCTTTCTTTTGTACCCTTCCTTTTCTCATCCTTTTTTTGTTTTGTTTTGTTTTCCTTTTCTTCTATTAGTATCTGACTGTATTTCTTCCTTCCTTCTGTCAGAGGATCGCTAGGGGAGTGAGATAAATCCTATCAGGAAATAAAAATGCTTAAAAAGAGAGAGAGAGAGAGTAAGAAAAGGGGTCAAGCCTCCCTCCGCCCCTCCCACCCCACCCCACCCACATCCCCCTCCCAACCCTTTTTTTCTTTTTCTTCTTTTCTTGCTTTCTTTTTTCCCCCTTCTCTTTGTCTACCTTTTACTTTTTCCCCCCGCTATTGTTTTGTTATATAGTTGTCTTTCTTTCTTGTTCGTCTCTCTTCTACTAAGGGGGGGACTTTCTTAATTTTTAAAGTTTTTTTTTCTGCTTTTCCTAATATTTTTTTCTCCATTTTTTTTTTTAGGCGGGTCAAGGTTTAGGTAGACAAACGAGGAGGAGGAGGAGGAATGGGGTCGCGACCGAGTTGTTCCCCTTTTCAGGTGACCGCCACTGACCCTTCACACCTCCTTCCTCTCCCTTCCCCTCCCCAACCCTCTCCTCCCAACTCCCAAAATAGCATCCCCCCCTCCCACCCCCCACCCCTCACTCCCCTTTAGTTGCTAAGGGAACGCAGCAACCGCAGATACCCCCACACACCCACACACCCACCCTCTAAGTCTAGTTGGTAAGGAAACTGAGTACTGCCTATATAGGTACACACTTATATGTATATATATTTATATATAATAGATAGATAAGATAGATAGATAGATAGATAGATAGATAGATAGATAGATAGATAGATAGATAATTGAGAAAATAAAGTGAGGAAAAACAAGTGCAGGTAACCAGTTACAACTTCATTCCCATCATAAAAACGATTTTTGTCCAAGATTCGAAAACGGAAAAAGAAGAAGAAGAAAATGTTCACTACAAGATAACACTATATATATATTGTTTGTTTGTCTTGTTGTTGCTGCAGAATAGCATTACCCTTTGATGTTATGATTGCATTGTTGAATGAAGGGGTTATATGTTGTCAGTTCTTTCACACGCCCACAACTGCCTGAGGATTGTAGTGTTGTGAAATGTTGTGTACTCCAAGAGTTGTTTGGGTTGTTTTTTTTTCTTGAAATAAAAATTAATTGTTGAAATAGCTTAGTAGTAAGAGTGATCTGAAAATTCTATTATGTGAGGAGTCCTGATAAGATGTTTGGTGGAAGGGCTCCATCTATCTATCTATCTATCTATCTATCTATCTATCTATCTATCTATCTATCTATCTATCTATCTATCTATCTATCTATCTATCTATCTATATCTATCTATCTATCTATCTATCTGTCAGTCTGTCTGTCTGCTTATATATCTTTCTGTCTGTCTGTCTGTCTATATATCTATCTATCTATCTGTCTGTATGCTGTCTGTCTGTCTCTATCCACTTATCTATCTTATCCATCTATCTGTCAGCCTGTCTGTTTTTCTGTCTGTCTATCTATCTATCTAGCTAGCTAGCTATCTGTCTATCTATCTATCTATCTATCTGTCTATCGATCTATCTGTCTGTCTGTCTCTGTCTACCTATCTATCTTATCCATCTATCTGTCTGTCTGTCTGTCTGTTTTTCTGTCTGTCTGTCTATCTTACTGTCTATCTATCTATCCATCTTCATGAACTTGACTTGTTGGACTCAGTTTCCCTTTCATGAATCTTCCATCTGATGTCTTTTCACAAAAATGATATCACACGAGAAAAACGATAACAATTAGAATGAAAACAACCCTAAGTCACACCTGTAGCACCAAACTACAAATGTCTACCAAACGGTGATGCTATTATTACTTTTTTCATTATATTAACAAGATAATAATAATAATATTTGCTGGTGAGAATGTCCCCACCATCATTAAACGTTTTGATCAAATCCAACAATTTCCCCTCATACTTAAAGATAAAGGAGTCCCATAACCTATATGGTCGTAGGGGAGCGAGGCGTCAGAGATCTCAGCTTCTCCAGGGTCCAGCAAATTGAGGGCGGTGCCCATCTCCTCTCCCTCGCTGCTTTACCTTCCCTGACCCTAAAGAGGGCAGGTACCATTGACAGCTGGGTGAACTGGGTGAACTGGGGGAACTGTACTGAAGCCAAGGCGCGCATACAGTCACCCATCCAAGTGGCAACCACGCTCGACGCTGCTTAACATTGGCTGGGAGAAAGCGAGTGCTCCGACCACTGAGCTATCCCGTCCCCCGTGTGCGCCTTGGCTTCAGTACAGTCCCTAGTTCACCCAGCTGTAAATGGGTACCTGCCTCATTAGGGTCAGGGACGGTAAAGCAGCAGAGCGGATGGATCGAGAAGGAGTGTACAGGTGAAGACATTCACAGAGGTAGGAAGGTGCTGTTTTGTGGAGACATTTGTAACAGAGGGTACTGATCTTATAGTTTACTCTGTGTGGCACAGGCAGTGATGAACATTGCAGATGGTAAGAAGACATTCGGCTTGATAAAGAGTAATGAACATTGCAGATGGTAAGAAGACATTCAGCTTGATAAAGAGTAATGAACATTGCAGATGGTAAGAAGACATTCGGCTTGATAAAGAGTAATGAACATTGCAGATGGTAAGAAGACATTCAGCTTGATAAAGAGTAATGAACATTGCAGATGGTAAGAAGACATTCGGCTTGATAAAGAGTAATGAACATTGCAGATGGTAAGAAGACATTCGGCTTGATAAAGAGTAATGAACATTGCAGATGGTAAGAAGACATTCGGCTTGATAAAGAGTAATGAACATTGCAGATGGTAAGAAGACATTCGGCTTGATAAAGAGTAATGAACATTGCAGATGGTAAAAGGAAATAAAATATCTGGCTTTGCTAGACCATTTCTCTTACCTTGCTGGTGTGCTGTATTCTGTTTACACAAAACAGCAGAACATCAGTATATAGAATGCACAGAGTAAAAATACAACACTATTTGGTGGAAGACTAAAATCTCAACTCCTCTTTATGTAAAAACCTGTTGAAACGTTTAAAATCTTTTTTGTGTGCTTAGAAACTAATGCTTCCTCTTGAAGACAAAAGGGTATACTTTAGATGAAGATGGACGTGTGTGTGTGTGTGTGTGTGTGTTGTGTGTGTGTGTGTGTGCCTGTGTGTGTTTCTGAGTGTGTCTGTGTGTACATGCACACAGACACATACTCACACTGATGCACATGCACACACGTGCGATTTATCCACAAAAACGTTTGTGTACAGGTACGTGCAAATCAGTTTTAAAGGACAAATGATGCAGAAAAAAATGTCAAGTTATAAAGTCAGTCACATACACACACACCTCTCAATCTATCTCCCCCCCCCCCTTTCTCTCTCTCATACATATATTTATATATATCTACTAGTCAGACATTTGAAATTCGGTGCTGCACGTGCAAAAATTATCACCACACTTCTAAACCAATGACGCACATACATTCATACAGAGACCAAAAACAACAACAAAAATTCTTATTCCGATTTAATTCCTACCCAACCATATCCCTCTCATGACACCCCCCCCCCCCCACACACACACACACACACATATCTCCTTTAACTATCCCGCCCCCCTCCCCCACCTCTTCACACACACACACACACACACACACACACACACACACACACACACACACACACACGCCTCTATCAAATTCTCGAAAAATCTGTTTCCTTCAAAATAAATAAGACAGTGGTGACGGCATAATCCCCCCCCTCCACCACCACCACCACCACCACACACACACACACACACACACCACACACAACCCCCACACAAGATGCGGATGCAGGCAGGAGAGCTTTGCTTGGGGAGGCCAGATAACTGCAAAACTTGAA
>CM054146.1:4215142-4240142 GCA_028751875.1 Rapana venosa
AAAGAAGAAAGCATTTTCTATAGTTAGAGATGTTATAACGGAAAAGAAACAACTACTATTCATTACAAGATATGCCACATGGTTTGTTTTCCACATTGAAAAGATCTCTGAGTTCACATGATAATTTAACAAATGAGTAAAACATGAGAATATTATCATGGAATATTAAAGAATCTATGAAAAGTGGAATGGAATTAATGTAAACAAACTACATGACTACACATAAAAGACATTTTGATAATATACAATTAATAATTTTACATGAAACACATTTTAGATTAAAAATTCTGTGAAGATGTAACTCTAACGAACTCTAACCAGGATAAATGTCAGTGCACTACTGCAGACCAAAAAAGAAATAATCTGTCGTCTTCAGGAGGAATTTCAGTTTTCATTAAGGAAGATTATCGGAAAAAGTATAAAATTTTTACCACAAAATAGTTCAGGATATTGTGTGGATGCAAATGATACAGAAAACTCATTAAGATCATCAACAATAAATTTTTATAGATGTGCATATATTCCACCCGAATTTTCCTTCTTTGGAAAAGTTTCATACCACAGAAAATTATGGGAAAATTTAGAACAAACATAGAAAGTTTGCTGAAAGAGGTCAGTATAATACTGTTCGAGATCTAAATGCGCGTTCAGGAGACTGACTTAACTTATAGAATAGATCCAGAACCAAGTTACTACTACAATTTAATAGAGGTAAAGGTAAAGGAGTCCATAACCTATAAAGACGTAGGGAGCGAGGCTCAAGACCTCCTTCTCTAGGGGCCAGCATATTGAGGGCGGCGCCATCTCCTCTTCCCTCGCTGCTTACCTTCCCTGACCTAAAGAGGGCAGGTACCCATTTACAGCTGGTGAAAACTGGGGGAAAAACCTGTAACTGAAGCCAAGGCGCCGCTAAAACGGTCACCCATCCAATGGTAACCACGGCTCGACGCTGCTTACTTTGGCTTGTGAAAGAGAGTGCTCCGACCACTGGCTATCCCGTTACCTGAAGAAAAATGAATATGACCAATGTTATCAAAGGTGCTCAATGGATAGATTTGTACAAAAATATGGAAGACTTTTAGTTAATATTGTATAGACAATCAATTTAAATATATAAATGGCCGAACATTAGAGAATTACAGGGTAGATTTTACATGCTTTCAACCTCAAGTTCTAGTGTTGTGGATTATTTCATTCGTTTCCAAAATCATTTATGAAAGAGGTGAAACATATGAAAGTTAGAGATTTAATGGAATACTCTGATCATTGTCCACTAATTTAGATATAAGATAACCAGAATATATACAAAACAGTTTGCAGAGTGTCATAAAATAGTAAGAGACACACATGCAAGTATATTACTAAAGATTCACCACAACAAACACGTTTTGTATGGATACAAATTCAAAGGACAATTTGCAAAGGCACTTCCTACTACCATCAATACAAACACACTAACACAAATAAAAACTAAACAAATACATTATTAAAACAAATAAAACAAAGTACAAAGCAGCCTGATTCCACAAACGAAGTAAATGAACATTCCAGACAACTGACTGATATCTTTCTCAAGTGCACAATTAAGCTTGAGGACCAGAAAATCAAACCGTGTAAGAAGAATTAACACAAAAAAAAAATGGTTGATTCGAAAAGTAACAGAACAAGAAAAGAAGTAAAGTCTCTACTAAATGCAATAAATAGAACCCCGTATAACCTGACTTCGAGAAAAAATATCTTTATGAAAAGAAAAACAATATAATACTTTAATAACAAAGAAAAAGAAAAATCTTCAAAGATCACTGGAATCACATCTACATGTGCCATTGACGATATCCGAGTATATTGTGGAAAAACTTTACACAAATTAAAAGAAAGTGAAGAAGATGGATTAAAACATCATAATCAGTAAATATAGCAGTAAATGGACTGAACACTTAAAAACACTTATTGGAAAGAACCGCAAATAGATCCAGACCACAAAAAGCAAGTACTAACAGGTTTAATGACTTAAAAGTATCTAATAACCCAGTCTGCTAATAATCAAATTACAATTGATGAAATTACAAAAACAATCAAAAAGTTGAAAAATAACAAATCGCCGTGGAAAAGATGGAATCACAAACGAAATGACAAATCAGATTCCATCTAAGTTATAGAATAATGCGGAGCTATTTTCAATTAGTATTAGAAACCGGGATATATCCTGTGACTGGAAAGTAGGAGTGAATGTACCCAATCTATAAGAACGGAATGCATATACAACCCAGAAAACTACAGAGAATAACTTGACAAACACTATTGGAAAACTTTTTTGTCAAATACTGAACCAAAGAATATCCTGAATAATTAGAAAATAACAATAGTATTGTTAGAGAACAAGCTGGTTTCAGAAAAGCATGCAGACAACGACCATATCTTCTACTTAACAATTTAATAGATAGGAACTGAAAGTAAAAACTAAAAGAATGTTATTGCTGCTTGTAGATTTTCAGAATGCGTTGATAATGTGTGGCCCGAGGTCTTCTTATAAAGTTAAACGAAATAGGAATAACAGGCAAAATAGAAAAAAAAAAAAAAAAAAAAAAAAAAAAAAAAAAAAGATAAAAAAAAAAAAAAAGAAAAAAATAAAAAAAAAAAAAAAGGGGGGGGAGTGAACGCAACGGAAGTAGAGTTAAAATGTTGGGGGGTGGTGTTTGGGGGGTGGGGGTGTGGGGGGGGGTATTGAGGGTAAAAAAAAACAAAAAAAAAAAAAAAATAATAAAAAAAAAAAAAAAAAAAAAAAAAAAAAAAAAAAAAAAAAACCTCCCTTTTTAAAAATGTCTTAAAAACATGTATTCCAATGCAACAATATTACAAAAAATACGAAGGCAAAATACACAGATGAAATCATAGTCAGAAAAGAGTGTGTAACATCAGGGAAAAACATTAATTTCCACATTATATAATATAATATGTCAATGATATATGTTCAAAAACTGATGAGAAAGAAATCGCCATATAAAAACCCAAAAAGACAGAATATCCTTGTTTACTCTATGCTGAGACCTGCATTGCTATCAACAACCAAAATGGTCTACAAACTAAACTGAATAAACTGCATAGAATACTGTTCAAAATAGGGGTTTAAAGATAAACAAAAAACAAAAACAACGGTAAAGTCCTTTACGAGATTCACCTCCTAAAATTCCAATCAATTTAAATTGGTAGAGCAATGTAATTGAAACAGTAGAAACTTATAAATAACTAGGTGACGTTTTTTTCATCAGAACGGGAAATTTCAAGCAACCACAAGAACATTTAATAAAACAAAGGCAACAAAGCTATATACGCCTATAAAAGGCAATTCATTCATGGACAAAATTTTAAAGTCTACTATACTAATGCTTTTATTTACACACTGATAACCCCTGTTTTAACTATGGAGCAGAAGGTTTGGTTTCCTTTTTGTTTTAATGGGGATACAGAAATTTCCAATATTGATAAACTGTTTCAAGGCATGCGTTATCCAATCAAGTTTTTTGTTTGAGAAAGTTCATGTAAAATTTTGTAAACAAATGATAGGATTTTTATAAAAAAGCAGTAGTACTACCCACTAAGGGTGAATTAGGGAGATTTCCACTGACCCTTAAAATTCATATGCCATATAAATCCTTTTTGGATTTTCTCATTTGACAGAATCAAAACCAACTCTTATATTATAATAGTCTACGATAATTGTATCAGTATAATACATACGATAAATGGAATAAACACAGTGAAAAATATTCTGTACACAAATTGGATTCAACATGTCTGGAAGAAACCAAAGCACTCTTAAGTTCATCGGTGAGTTATGCTGTTAGAAAAACTTGAGGACATTATAAAACATTTTGATCTACCAAAAGAATAGTTGCAAAACTAAAAATTTTATGATTTTGCTACCAAAAATACAGATTGGAACCGATACCTTAGTAAACTAAGAAAATCAAACTCAAAAGAACGCTGAGCGCTTTGATTTGTTGCTTACAAGATTCAGCGCTATATAAATTCCATACATTATTATTATTATTATTATTAAGAAGACATATTGTAAATTTCGCACAAGCTGTCACAATTTAATGATAGAGAAAGGGAACACCAAAATATATCCATAAGGGACAGAAAATGTAGACACTGTAACAAAATTGAAGAATGAATTTCATTTACTTGATGAATGCATTTTATATGAGAACTCAGAAATGAATTTATTCTTAAAAAATCAAAACAGACAAAGAACGCAAAAACTGTGTACATAAAATTAAGTGACATAATCACAGTTGATATATATCAATAGATAATCATCAGATATGTGTATAGTGTTTTGAAAAAAGAGAGAAAGAGAAGTAGAATACAAACATTTTTTTAGTGTAAACATCACTTTAGCCAAAATAGATAATTATAGTGAAGTTTTTTTTTTTTTTTTATTTTTTTGGGTCTTTTTGTGTCAAATAAGTCTACATGACTTAAATGGCAATAAAATAATCTGAAATCTGAATCTGAATCTGAATCACACACCACACATACACAACACACACACACACACACACACACACACACACACACACAACACACACAACACACACACAACATACTGTCAGATGAAACCATTCATTTTGCTAATTTCGAAGTCTCTTACATGGCCCATTTTCGCGTTTCTTTTAAGTCTCTCTGATATTGTTTTCCCTATTTTGCATTTTTAGACGTTACATTGGTGTTTTGAATACCATAGTTACACGACTCTATTCCCTCTGTCTTCTATTGGTTTTGCAGTAGTTTCTTTCTTTCCCCTCACTTTAGTGAACAGAACGTTAAATCACAAGAACGAACAAACACACACATACGCACGAACGAACGCACTACTTACGCGCACACACACACACACACACACACACACACCAGGCACAGGGCTGTTAGGGATTGTACTAAGCTCTCCTGACTCTCTAAACTCTCTGTCCTCTGGTCTGTGGTGTCTGTGGTCACAATTCACCTTGTGTGAATTGTGTATGTGTAAATATTATCTGCTCGTCTCTGTCTCTTTTTCCTCTCTCTCTCTGTGTTTGTTCTCGGATTCTCCTCTGTCTCTGTCCGTTGACTCTCTTTCAGTGTCTATTTTCTTAACTCCTCATTGTCTCTCTCTCGCAGCGTGTCTCGTTGTGTGTTGTGTGTGTGTGTTGTGTGTGTGTGTGTGTGTGTGTGTGTGTGTGTGTGGTGTGTGTGTGTACAAACGTGCGTGCATCGCTTGCTTGGGGTAAATGTGCGTGTGTATGTGATGATTCGATCATTCGTTGTTCTTCAATCTAACCATCTTTTTCACTGTGAGTGGTATATAGACAACATACCTCATGATATGTGTGTGTGTGTGTGTGTGAGAGAGAGAGAGAGAGACAGACAGACAGACAGACAGACATACAGAGAGAAAGATTTGAAAATAATGTCTGATTTATAATCTGCTTTGTTGTAAATAGCAGCTTGTAGTTAATTGAATTTGACTGTCTCAAAGAAAACAAATCAAATGACCACCAACAAACCGATTTACAATCATAGATGTAAACTGCCTGCTATGTAAAACACTTTCTTTTAATAGTTCCACACCAATTATCATGTCAGACTCGGAAATCCATCGTTATACAAACTAGCCCATATAAAGAGAACCTCTCTGAACCACCATACTAGTGAACTGACTCGTGGAGGAGTGGAACCACAGACACACTGGATCAATCTGTTCCAGGAAATACTCTCCAGAGTCCACAATTGGCTCCCTCTTCATTCCCGTACAACAACAACAACAACAACAACACAACAACAGCAGCAACACCATCACAACAACAAGGTTTTGGGGAGAGAGTACAAAGCGAAAGGATCAGTTTGTGAACACCATGCTTTTAATATCTTTCACACATATGAGAAACTCTTTACCTTCTTGCATGGAAGAGACCTTCACTGGTGGCCAAAGGTGTGAATAAAACCAAAAAAACAACAACAACAACAACCAGCAGGCATGCTTTTTTCATTGCCAAAGATTATTTTTAATCGTTTCCATTAAACAAATCAATTCCGCAACTAAAACAAAATTCACTAAAATCAGGCACACCCAACAACAAAAACCAAAGCAACCACACTCACACACACACACACACACACACACACACACACACACACACACACACATCACACACACACACACACACACACATACACAACACACACACATACACAACACACACACACACACACACTACAAACATCACACACACACACAACAAAACACACACATACACAAAACACACACACACAAACACACACACACACACACACACATACACACACACACACACACACACACCACACGACACACAAGCACACACACACACACACACACGATATACTGTGACTCAACCGTGCCCAGTGAAGGCCCCCCCAAACTGCTCCATTGAAATGTGTGCTTGTGTTCTATGGGCCGTTCTATGACTGTTCGAACTTGTCAGGGTCTCTTAATGCAGGGATGCTGATGAGTGCGTTTGTATATCGTGAACTTGCTGCTAGCTCCTCACTCCCTCACCTCACCTATCCCGTACTCCCTTGGACCGTGGGGGCACTAATGAAGATTTTGCAACCAGCTTCCTCCACTCCCCGCAGTCCTCTGCTTTCCGTAGCAATTCGTTCCACTCAAGGCAAGTCCACTCTCTAATGTTGTCTTCCCATCGTTTTCTCTGTCTGCCTCTTCGTCTCCCTCTTTTTACTGTTCCTGTAGGACAGTCTTGGACAGTCCAGATGTTCGTGTGACGTGCCCGTACCACTTTAGTTTGGGTCTTTTCACTGAAGTCAGGAGCTCTTCATATGGTGCGATGGCGTTTTTAATTCTGGTTTTCACTTCCTCATTAGTGATGTGGTCTCTGTATGAGATACCAAGGAGTTTGCGAAAGCACCTCATCTCCACCTGTATCCTCATTCAATGTCTGCTGTTATGGTCCACGTTTCACATGCGTACACAAAATGGACATTTCAGGTAACGAGTCTCCTCTGATCTTGAAGCAGATGGTGGTGTCCTTGTCGTTCCAGAGGACTTTCAGTTCGGTCATTGCATTGTTGGTCTGGCTATCCTGGAGAGAATCGCAGGTTTGATCTTCAACCGCTACTAAAGCTCCCCATATCTAAAGCTATGGACAGTCCCTCAATTTTCTTAGTTTGTCTATGATTATGTCATGCTGAGGTCATTGGCACCATTTGTCATCAGCTGGGTTTTCTCTGCATTGATCTGCATGCCACATGCTGAAGAGGCTTCATCAAGGTGATTGACCAGGTTGACCAGCTCTTGCTCTTCTCCAGCTAGGCCATCAATGTCGTCGACAAAACGTGTTTGTAATTGTCCTGCCTCCGAAGCTGACTGTTCCCTCATGGTTTTCAAGTGCGTCAGCCATTATTCTAAGAAGATATTAATGAAGGTGGAAGAGAGCAGACATCCTTGGCGTACTCCACTTGTGGTTCGGAACCCATCCTCTATGTTGCTGTCATAGTAGACTGCGCTGAGGGCCTTGTGATGGAGACATTTACTGGTATGGAAAAACGGGCGCATAGGCAGCCTGTCATCACTGAGGAACCTCGGAGCTGTAGCCCAGGAAGGAAAAACCAACAGTACACTGCAGCCTGCGTGAATGACCTTCACCCTGTAGCATTCCAGCCTGCACAGGGAGCTAGGCGGTACAGAAAGCAACTGCCCAACGGCCAGTGATGGTGTGGTGGTGTGAAGAATAATCCTGTTTCCGTTCACTCTGCCAACACAGCCCAGCTGATGGAGAGACACTAAGGTACTCGTGAAGCAAAAGAGTTTCTATGGACAATGACCCATCCCTGACAGAACAGGGACAATCAACTCAGCACAGAGAAAGATAGATAGAGAGAGAGGAGAGAGGAGAGAGAGAGAGAGAGGACAGAGAGAGAGAGAAAGAGAGAGATAGAAGAACGGGGGACAGAGAAGAGACAGACAGAACAGAGAGAGAGGGAAGAGAGAAGAGACAGAGACAGACAGAGAGGGAGAGAGACAGACAGACAGACAGACAGACAGACAGACAGATAGGGAGATAGAGATACAGACAGACAGAAAGATAGGGAGAGAGAGGAACAGACAGAGAGGGAGAGAGAGAGACAGAGATCAGACAGAGAGGAAGAGAAGAGACAGACAGTCAGACAGACAGACAGACAGTCAGACGACAGACAAACATACAGACAGACAAGACAGAAAGACAGACAGTTCAGACCAGACAGACAGACAAAAGACAGACAGAAAGACAGACATACAGACAAACAGACAACAGAAAGACAGACAGAACAAACTTAACAGACAGACAGACAAACATACAGAACAACAGAAAGACAGACAGACAGACAGAAAGACAGACTGGAGGACCTCCAGCAATGTAGCCGGGCAGCAGTGTCCTGAAGAAGCTGATGACGAGGGGGGTCATGGTGGCTCGATGTAGATAGGCAGACCACCGTCAGCATCTTCGTCAGAGCCCATCTTCTCACCGCCATCGCCGCTGCACAACCCCCCCCCCCCCCCCCCAACACACACACACACACAACCACACCCACCCAGCCCCCACACACACACACACAACCACACACACACACACACCAACCACACACACACACAACCACACACACACACACACACTACCACAACACAAACACACACACACACACACAACAACACACACACACACAACCAACACACACAACCCACCACACAACATCACACACACACACACACACAACTACCACACACACACAACCACCACACACACACACAACCACACACAACAACCACACACACACACACACACACCCGACACACGACACACACACACACACACACAACCACACCACACACACCCACCACACACACACACAACACACACACACACACCAACCACACACTACCACCACGACACACACAAACACACACACACAACCACACACACACACACACACCACACCCACACACACACACCCACACCCTCACACCACCACACAAACACACACACACACAAACCACACACACACACACACACAACCACACACACACAACCACACACACACACACAGATACACACACACACACACCCAAACACACACACACACACACACACACAACACACACACACACACACACACACACACACCCTCAATAAAGATAATTTTGACTTGGCTTGACATGAGACCCACACCCATATCCACAGCCACAACAACTTAGTAACATCATCAGAGTCCAGTCAATCACATCATAGGTATGTACACATTATTCATGTGGTGTGTAGTACACACGGCGACGGGATAGCTCAGTGGTCAGAGCGCTCTCTTTCCCCCAGCTAGGTTCAGCAGCATTAAGCGTGGTTACCACTTGGATGGTTAACCGTTTGCGCGCTTTGGCTTCAGTACAGCCCCTCAATTCACCCAGCTGTAAATGGATACCTACCCTCTTTAGGGTCAGGGAAGAGAAAGCAGCGAGGGAGAGGAGATGGGCGCCGCCCTCAATATGTTGGTCCCTGGAGAAGCTGAGGTCTCTGACACCTCACTCCCCACGACCACACAGGTTATAAGTTGTAAGGGGGATATTTTCCCCAGGAGTTAACATCAGTGCAGACTCCACTCTCCCCAAAAGTCCTTCGGTTGAGACTATAAACCGAGGTCCCGTGTGCGAACGCAGGCAGAACATCTTGCGCACACGTTAAAACCCGTTCCGCTTTTCGGAAGAGTAGGCCATTGTGTGCCGGTGGGAATGGGTGACAACATTTACAAAACTGCATACACACGGGACTGCATGCAAAAAAACACACAGTGGCTTATTCATTATCCTCAATATAGAAGATTCTTCTTCTCAAAGGGGTTTTTGTTTTTCCCCCCCCCCCCCGGTCTGGTCCTGCAGACATCGACGATCATGTGCTCCCCATTCTTCCCTGTTCTCGTCCCTCTCATAGCTCATTGTTTTGCCCTCTTTATTTGTTGCGGAATTTGTTTAAGCTGTCTGTGAATATGTGCGTTGTCTTCCTATGCTCTTGTTTTCCACAGATTTTGCCACTCCATAACAGTGCTCTTAGTCCGTCATCCTGATATATGGCGAAAAATTTGAGCTATCTATCTCTATGGTGTTGAGAGGATCTTCGTGTACCCGCCATTTCCATTACTCTGCATTTTGTTTTTCTTTTTGTCCATGAGACTTTCATGATTCTCCGATGACCACATTTCCCTGCTTCTATCGCTGTTCTGTTCCTTGGCTAGGTCCATCACTCACATCCGTACAAAGAAAGGACTCATACGTAGGCTCTCAAACAAGGATCTTTTTGTCTTGAGGCTTATCTTACTGTTGGTAAAAATGCAATCATGTGTTAAAATTGCCTAGATGACCGATTCTCTTCTTTGATTTCAGTGTCACACTGCCGTCCGGGGTGATAGTACAACCATGGTATTTAAAAGTGGTTTACTGTCTATTCTCTCTCCTTTACTGGCTATTTGCATGTGGTATAACAGCTTATTTCCGAGATCACCATGCAATCTGTCTTCCTTGCATTGAGCTGTAATCCTTTCTTTTCGCTTTTCGTCTGTTACTGTTGTTAACAACTCCTTACAGTTTTTCCTTCAGAGTCGGCGATAAGGAACGTGTTCATCTGCATATCTCAGGTTGTTGATGTTGTGGCCACCTACACTAATTCCCTCATGATTCTCAATATTTTCGTAGAATTATTTCACAATAAACATTAAATAAATCAGGCGAGAACACCGCAGCCCAGAGCCTCACATACCCCTGCAGATTGGTCTATATTGACTGATGTCATTGTCGACTCAATGATGCCTCCTGTTCCCAATAATGTTTCTGAGGACTTCGAAGATCTTTCCCGTCGATGTATACGCCCTGCCAGAATATCAAAACCAGTCGGAGTGTCGACTTTGTCGGAACGCTTTGAGTATCCAATGAAGCAAGAGGTAAGGTCTTTTTGACCTCGATGATCTTTCCATGAGATTTTCAATGCGAAGAATGCATTCCTGGTGCCTTGTCGCATGAATCTAAATTGCGTTTCTGATATTTCTGGAGTATTTTATTTCTCATTCTCTTCATGAGTATTCGTAAAAGAACTTGTGAGGTAACTCTCAGCTGATTGTACGAATTGTGTCACATCAGCAGAACCCCCAGTTTTCTAGGATCGCAATGTATATGGACTTCTTCATATCTGTCGTAATCTCCTTCTGTGTCATATATATTTATTAGTTAGTTTTGTGACTGCCTTAATTCCCCCTTCATCAGTGCTGTTATCAATTCAAGATGGGATAATCTCAGGTCCTGGCGCCTTACTTTTTTCATCTTGCTGAGTGCATGATCTCACTTCGTCTCCATGATTATGTGCCAATCTTCGTTGCTATATGAGGAGTGGACCTCTGTCGTCGTGGTATAGCTCTTCGATGTATTCTGACCACCTGTTAAGAATATCTTCTTTTTCCATGAGTATATCTCCATCTCTTGGCTTTATACAACCTGTTTTTGCAGATGATTTCTTCCCTGTCACATCTTTTATTTTTTCATGCAAAGTTTGCTATCAAAATTTGCATTCATTTCAATTTCCTTGAACTGCATATTGATCCATTCTTCCTTGGCTTCATTACATTTTTTCTTAACCAGTTTGTCGAGTTCTTTATACTTCTTTTCATCTACTTTTGCCTTTCTCTTGTTTTCCATTAGGTTCAAAATCTCGGAGCTCATCCACTTCTTATGTTCCTTTCTATTTATGACTGGTATATATTCTTTTGCTGCCTCGCTGATGCTATCTTTCATCATCTGCCATTTTTCCTCTGTAGTGGTGAGTTGATCTAGGCCATCGAATTTGTTTCCAACTTTGATCTTGTATTTTTCTTTGATTACTTCGTCAGTTTGTAGCATGTTCATTTGCAGTTTTGGTGTTCTTTTTGCTTTTGACAACTTTTTCAATTTTAGTCGCATTGTCCCGATAACTGGGACATGATCACTTCCACAGTCTGCACCTGGCATGGACTTACAAAATGTTATAGAGTTACGGAAGCGTTCTTGAATCAGGATGTAATCTATTTGATTCCTGGTTCTGTCGCCAGGGCTTTTCCATGTCCAGCATCTTCTTGGGTTGGTTTTTCAAACCATGTGTTCATGACAGCCAGCTTTTGTTCCTTGCACCATTCCGTGAGCCGCTCTCCTCTTTCATTTCTCACTCCTATTCCAAATGGGCCAACTGTGGTTTCATCTTTCCCTTTTCCTACCTTTGAATTGAGGTCACCCATTATTATTCTGATATCTTGAGACTTCAGTTGCTTCATTGCCTTTTCGATATTTTCATAAAACTCCTCAATTTCTGCGTCATCTTTATCAGCTGTTGGTGCATATACTTGTACTATTCCAATGTCGAAAGGTGTGCCCTTAAGTTTTACTATCAGGACTCTGTCATTTACAGTCCAGAAACCTTTGATGGTCTTTGAGGTTTCTTGATCTAGAATCATGCCAACTCCTTTCTGGTGTTGATCTCCTCCTGAGTAAAGAATGGTGTAGTTGTCGGATGTTATGCAGCCTGCTCCTTTCCATCTCACTTCTGAAAGTCCTAGTATATTGAGGTTCATTCTTTCCATTTCCTGTTTGAGATTTTCCAATTTTCCTTTTTGTAGCATAGTCCGTACGTTCCATGTACCCATTCTGAGAGGTTTTCTGATGCGGACAGTCGCTGGATGACGATCGAGGGTTACCTGTCGCACATAATCCACCCTACCGAGCGAGGAACTTCCAGATAAACTGGAAGCCCCCTTCACGCTGTTATCTGTATTCTGTTTCTTTCTGATTGCCATGACATTCTTTGCAGAAGTATACCTATAGTAGGCTGCAATTACTTTCTATAGGAGCAGTGCTCGTACTGAGCGGATTGTCTTAGCCATTGTACTCATATAGTATCATCTGCCTAACACAATGAAGTGCTGACCATTCCCAAAAACAATTCGGCTGCTCAACACATCATCCGTCACCTGCCTTCCATGACTTCCACGTAAAACCCTGATCGGGAGGCTAAGTGGGTACCCGATCTTGCCCAAGGATCTCCCACAGGCAGCGGAGGGAAGAGGCACCTATTTTCCCCGGTATGAAAAAAATTTCACCCCCCCACCCAAGAAAATTAAAAAATTTAAAAAATCAAAGAGACTTTACCTTTTTACTTTTTGAATCATTTTTGCCTATAATTTTTTCGTTTTGTTTTGCAAAACATTGTTTATGTCGTTCTTAAATCACGTTAAAACTGTTGGGGGGTATTGTGTTAGATTTGGGGGTTTTTTTTTTGGTTTTTCAAAAGGTTAAACCTTTGTGCTTTTAGGGAAAGGGGGGGGGGGAAAAAACCTCAAAAAAACCATCTTAATTCACACAGGGCACCCCACGGGCCAGCGAGCGCGACCAGTTTATTTAATTTTTTATAATGTGTGTGTGTATGGTTTGGTGTTTATTTTTGGTTTTTTTTTATGGTAAAAAGGTTGTTTTGAAGAGGGGTTCATTTAAAATTCTAGGCAGCCAGCTTTGGCGGGCCCCCGCGGGCCCTTTTTACCAATCTGGGCCTGCGGTGCTTGCGCCGCATTTTTTGGGGGATGGGGGGGTTTCAGGGTTGGGGAGGGGCTTGTGGGTGACCGCGGGCCCAGGGGGCCCGGGGAGGTTCAGCAGGTGTTGCAGGGTCCCCGCCCCTTGTGGGTAAAAGGGTGAGGGGCCCCCGGGGGGTGGGAGGGGCGGGACACCCACCTGACGACTGAGGTTCAAGGAGTGCCCAGGGACCAACGGCCCCTTTAAAGAACCCTACCCCAACCACCCGGATTTGTACCAAACCACTCCCACCACGAACTGGTCCCACATCCAGATTAAGAACCAAACGGGAGCACCGACCACCCAAAAAACCCAACACCAAATACAAACAGACCCCGACTACAAAAACACCACAGAAAACCCATACAACAACAAAACAAAAACAACAACAAGACCCACACATTACAGACAAACACAACAATTTTAAAGCCCAGACACAACAACAAAACAACAACAGACAACAACATAAGGGAAACCAACAAAATTAAACAAAACAAAACATACAGCAACCACTAAAAAAAGACACACAAAAAACAAAGAAAACCACATACAATAACACAACACAACACAAAAAAGACACCAAACATACCAACAACAGACACAACACACATTTACATACGAAACAAACCATCACCAACATACATACAGAACAAAACCCAAACAACCAAAAAATTACAACAAAAAGGGAACCCCCAAAAATTTACAAAAGACATTACAGCACAGACACAAAACCCCAATAAAAACACAGACACTACCAGTAAATATACAGGACACACTACACAATACTAAAAACACAACCATAAACAAAAAACGGGAAAAGGGAAAAAAGTAAGAAAAAATAAAAAAAAATTTAAGAAAAAAAAGAAACGAACAAGAAATACACACCCCACAAACGGGGACACAGCCACAGAACAAACCAACCCAATAAAGATACAAACCAGACAAAAAACACAAAACAAAATAACACACACACAAAACCCAACAACCCAACAAAACAAACAACATACATACAACAACAACATCGGAAGGGGGGGGAAGGAATAGAGAAGAGAGGGGGGTTTTGGTGGGGGGGGGGCGTGGGAGGGGGGGGGGGAGAGGTACCCCCAAACCGGGGGCACGCCGCCCCCCCTCCCCCCCCCAAACCCCCCCCCCCCCCCCCCCCCCCCCCCCACCACCCCCCCCCCCCCCCCCCCCCCCCCCCCCCCCCCCCCCGCCCCCCCCCCCCCCCCCCCCCCCCCCCCCCCCCCCCCCCCCCCCCCCCCCCTCCCCCCCCGCCCCCCCCCCCCCCCCCCCCCCCCCCCCCCCCCCCCCCCCCCCCCCCCCCCCCCCCCCCCCCCCCCCCCCCCCCCCCAATTTTCTTTTTTTTAATTTTTTCCCCTATTCTTCAGTTTGTTGGTTGTTCTTTTTTTAAAAAAATTTTTTTCTTTTTATTTTTTTTAAAGGGATAATGGGGTGGGTTGTGTTTTTGTTTTGTGTTGTTGGGTTTTTAAAATTTTTTTTTTTTTTAAGAACTTTGGTCCTTACGAAAAAAAATTTTATTTCTTCCCCCCCCTCTTTACTTCTAATCTTTTTTTTTTTTTTTTTTTTTTTTTTTTTTTTTTTTTTTTTTTTTTTACTGAAAACTTCTTTTTATCAATTCCCCAATTTTCTTCTCTCCCTCCCCTTCTCTCTCCCCTTCTCTCTCATTCTCTTTTCTCACCCCCCCCCCTTCCCTCTCTTCCTTTTTCCTCTTCTTTTCCTCCTTCCCCATCCTCCCCTTTTTTCCCCTTTTTTTTTTCTTTTTTTTTTTTTTTCTTTTTTTTTTTTTTCCTTTTTCTTTTTTAAAAGGGTTTTCCCCACGGGGGGGGCCCCCCCCCCTTTTCCTTTTTGTGATTTTTTCCCTGTTTTTTTGGGCCGCTTTGGGGGGCCCCTCTCTAACTTCAGGCCTTTGATCTGCAAAACCCGGGCGTTAACCCAAGGTTCGTGAGTCTGACGACAAAAGCAACTCCAAGAGAGATGTTGTGTGGGGTCCACAGAAGGACTTTTCCACCCCCCCAGCCCCCCCAGCCTTTGCAGGGGTATTTCGTCTGCTCCCTTCCCTATCACACACGTTGCGTAGCTGGCAGGCTTGGAGTCATGAGCTTTTTTACCCTGCTCGCCCTGACTGGATCGGGGTTTTGCCCTGGCCTTTCTCGAGCTGGAATGCGGCTCCCTTTTTCCGGTGGGAAAGCTAGGGTGGGTTGACAACGTCCCCTTTATCTTAGCGGGGAAAACGAACAGAAACCCAGCTCTGACCCGGCAGGCTGTGCCTGAAGTCACAGGCTCCCCCGTATGACTTAAAACCCCTGTGGGGAAAAGACAGTCTTTTCCCGGGCAAGTTTTTCCCGAATAAAACCTGTTTTTTATATGGAGCGACCAGATGCACGCTTCAAAGCCGTCATAGAACCTCAGGACTTGGCCCTTTGACTGACGACATGGCGTGGTTGTTTATGAGGCGACAGCGGGGGCGGGCCCTGAAACCCCCTCTTGCGCGTTCAGGGAGGTTTTGTGTTGGAACCCAGCTGCCTCACTAAAGCTGTGGCTAGCACACCCGTTTAAAAAAATTTCATCTTGTGTGGAGTGCTGCATTTGCTATCTGGCGAGGAAATTCAAATCAAAGCGCTTGCATTCGATCGATCCTAACATCCAACCAACTAATTAAAGTTTTAAACCACCACGCACACAACACACAAAAAAAACCCCCACACCACACACACTCCAAACCAAACACAAACCACACACACACACCCACACAACACACCACACCAAAAAACCAAAAAAAAAAAAAAGGGTTATAATTGGGGGGAGATATAAATTTGATCATTGAAGGCGGGACGGTTTTATGAGATAAAAAAAATGGTGTGTTTTGAAAAAGGTGTATTGTTTGGTTTCCCCCTCTCTGATGTGAGTTTGATGGTTTTATCATTGGGGTGTTGCATGCATTCCCGTTGGACCCCCTTTTTTCAGGGCCCTTGGTTTTGTGCTTGAGATGCACAGCCCTTTCCAGTGCCTTTCCATCAAAAAAGGAATGACAAGGAGTGGTATCATCCCCTTTTTTGCTTCCCAAAAATGGGTGTGGAAAATTTTACCAATGCAGCCTGATCGGAAATGTATAAGGTATAGCTGGCTGAGTGACTTCAGTCCCGATCTGACAAGTTGCCCTTTTGCTCGGGAGCGGGAAAAGGCAATATAAACTATGTTTTCCCTTCAATATTTCGAGAAAGAGAAAAAGGTGAATGCAGCAGACACTACCATGAAGCGGTTTCGACCTGAAGAAGCAGAGGTGTCCCCAGGGAAAGAGTTCCCCTCAGACAAAACAGTCAGAACAGCCTGAAAAACTGCAGCCCGGGGCCAGTTTGGGCATAAAGGGAAAAAACAGTCTGGATATCTCAAAAAACCTTGAGAAACCTTTCCCCGATTTTTTTCCAGACACCGTGAGTCTGTTTTGTTTTTGAAGTGAGACCTGGAGAATTGCCCCCCCAACAAGAGACCCAGACCCCAACACAACTGGGTAAAAAAGACTTCCTGTCCCCACCAGGAGGGCACCAGCCGGACCAGAAGATCCACGCAGAGGATTGAGTGACCCGCAACCATAAAAGTGGGGAAAGAGGTCTCCACAGACGTGAAGATGGTTCAGCCCCTTTCCCATGCCAAACTGCACCCACCCATCATGGGGGCCCTCACCGGGGAAAAAAGGGAGAAAGTTATTTTGAAGACCTGATGCTGTGGCCCCTGAACAGTAGAAGCCAGAGCAAAGAGTCCCTGGAACCACAAGAACAGAGGGGGGAGGTCTTTCCATAAAATTGCGAGCCCTGATGGCAGATATGCTGGGCAGGCCTACGTGGGGGGAAAATGAAGTGTCAGCAGAAGAATGAGTGACCTGAAGGCAGAGATGCTGAGGACAGGCCTATCGGGGGGAAAAGGGAGTGCCAGCTCAAAAAAGGAGTGAAGGGGGTTTTAATGGCAGATTTTGTGTAGGGTGAAATTTGGACTTTCCTGCTGCCCCACCCCATCATTGAAAAAAACAGGATTTAAACCCGTTCTTTGGGATGAGTTTTCCCCCAAGGCCCAACATGGGCTAAAACATTTGCTGGAAAAATCTAGCAAAGTCCCCCAAACAAAAAAGAAAAGCCTGTTCCAATTTCTTTTAAATAGCCCTGCCTGCCTTAGGGCCAATCGGGATGTCAGTTTGTTTAAATATCAGATTAAAACTGGGCAAATACTACAGATAAAAACAGGGAATAAAATCGTTTACTGTCGTTCAGGGATAAACCCCCTGGCCAGTCATGATGTAAACCCCCAGGACGTCGCATTTGGGGGGGAAAACCCCATGAAGTAGGGTGTATAAAATGAAACCAAAAGCCGATTCTAGCCCTTTAAAACCCCCTTTTCGACTGCCCGGCTTTTAAATCTTCATCACTCAACAGGAAAAACATGATTGTTAGAAGTGTCAATGTCCCCGGGGGAATATCGCAAAAAAGGATCGGGAGTCTGCAGAAAAAATGCTCTGCTTTCATCCAGACATCTTTGCAATCCAGAAGCAGATGCTTGAAGGTAATTTGCACCCCCAGTCAACCACATAGGGTATTGTAAAAGTCTCTTAAAGTCGTTTTGATCACAATGTATGAATAAATAATCAGGGGGGGACTAGCCCCCATCATCTTGTCACCAACAGACAGTCGAAATGTTTATTAAGCAAAGACTTGTTGAGTCAAAAGTGTCTTCCCCATTTACATACAAAACCACAAATTGTTTTGAAAAATGTAAAAATGATGCATCGCAGAGATATAGTTACAAAAACTTCCTGTCGGGCAATACACATACCCCAAAAAGCACTCCGCACGCCACACAACATATGCGCGCAATCGCGCGTGCGCACTCACACCCAGTTGGAAGGACACTTTTTAGGGCTTAATCTCCCCCTCTCCTTCCAAATATAGTTTGGGTTTTGATCTCTTATTTCTAATGTGAACAACATTAACCAAAAGAAACACCCAACACTGCTACACACCAGACACACACTACACACACCTATCCACAAACCCTCCCCCCCCACCCCCCCCACCTCCACCAATCCACCCAATACACCCACCCCAAACACAGCACAGCAATACCCCAAAAAACCCCAAAACCCCCCTTACTTGGTTGGAAAAAACTTTTTGGCTTTAAAGGGGCGCGGGAGCATTTTGGCCTTCCAGGGAGATGATGAGGTATGAGGTTGGAGATGGTGAAAGAAGCCGATCAGGGCCCGCCGGGTTCGGGTACTTCTTGCTCCAGAACTCCGCCAGGCCCTGGTAAAAAGGCCCCATGAGTGCTAAAGCCTGGAGGCCAGCACAGCGACAGAAAGCCGATGTCGGCCACGCCAGAGTGAACGAACGGTTTGATGCGGTCTTTAAAAACCCTGACGCGCGAACACGACGAGTTGATGGGGGTTGGTGCTGACGCCGAAGAGTTCGATCAAAGGGAGGAAAACCCCATGTTGGAAAGCGGACTGCACGCGCTGAGAGTGGCTTCTCCAGGTGTTTTGGGTTTTTGTCGCTGAAAGGCGGAGAGGGAATGGCTCAGGTTGTTGGTAGGTTGCCCCCCTTCCAGAGACGCGTGGCTTTGCGGGTCCTGTCTGGGTGGCCCTGTCTTCCGTTTGGGGGCGGGGCCCGGGCCCACGGTAGGGGCAGGGGGCGGAGGTCACTGTCCATGTCGTGTTTTTGATGACCACATTCAGTTTACACCGCGAGGGGGGAGGAAGTGGTTGAAAAATTTCAGTGGTGCCCCAACAAATGGATACGGGATGGTGAAGGGGGAGGTAAAGGGCCCGAAAAGTAAAGCAAGTCAAGAAAAATTTTAAATCACCCATAAAGGGGTTTTAAAAGGCCACCTACGGTCCGGAGAGAGAAAAAGCGAGAGAGAGAGAGGAGAGAGAGAGAGAGAGAGAGAGAGCGAGAGAATGAGAGGAAGAGAGGGAAGGGGGGGGGGGGGGGGGCTCTGCCCGACTTTCCAAACACACAGGGCCTGAAGGCTTCAGTGCAGTCCTCAGTGACTCCTCAAGGAGTGCAGGGAGGAGTTGCCATCAGTGTTCAGTTTGTTTAGAGTGCGGGTACATTTCCCCCAAAGGGCTTAAAGAGTGGGTGGTAAAAGCGTGTAGCTCAAACAGTTTATTTTTTGCAGAATTGGAGGTTAGATCGGAACAGCACGCACGCACCCCACACACCCACAAGCACACGCACAACACACCACAACACACACACACACACACAACACACACACCACATACAGTTTTTCAATAAAGCTTTTTGTTTAAATGAAAAAAAGTTGTTAATAAAAATGCACTCCCAAATTTACCAAAGTTTTAAAGTTAAAAACATAAACAACCCATTTGTAACTTTTCCAGAACCCAGAAATAAGCTATATAAATCGACCTCTTGTTTCAGGCAGTGACTTGGAATAAATCCCCAAAATTTGAAAGTATTAAAAAACAAAATTCGTAAAAAACACATCTAAAAAGATATTACATGAAAAAAGTACAGGCAGATTTGTAAATTTTAAGAGAGTGTTTAAGTGCCCTGACGTATTTTTCATTAAAATCAGATTGCCCCAATTTTTCATATTTTATAGAGACATGTGTAAGCATTGATTTTAATGGGTTGATATGATTCAACCCCAACATGTTTTTGAATTGGTGTGTGAGAGTTGTGTGTGGTGTGTGTGTGTGTGTGTGGGTGTGTGTTTGTGTGTGTGTGTGTGTTTTGGTTAAAAGTGTGTGGTGGTGTTTTGGGGTGTAATGGTTCGGTTTTGGATTTTTATTTTTCTTGCATTTTGGGCCTTTTTCGTTTTTTTGTGTTACACAAAAAATTTGTGTTTTTTTAATTTTTGTCGCTTTTTGTTTTCCTTTTCTTGTATTAGAGGTTTAAAATTGTTATTGTGTGTTAGTATGTGGGTGGGTTTAATTACCTGAATTTTATTTTTTGAGGGAAAGGTTAACGTTGTTTTGCCTCAAATCAAAACACATGTAAAGCGGGACCCGGGGAAGGGGGGTTTTTTTTTTTTTTTTTGTGGGGGGAAGGGGGGGTGAGGGTTTGTTTTTTTAAAGTTTAAAAAAATAAATTTTTTTTTTTTTTATTTTTTTTTGGGGGGTTTGGGTTTTTTTTGCTTTTGTTTGTTTTGGGTTTTTGGGTGGTTTTTTTTTTTTTTTTTTTTTTTGTTTTGTTTGTTTTTTTTTTTTTTTTGGGTTTTTTTTGTTGTTGTTGGTTGGGTTTGTGGTGAGGGGGGGAGGGGGGGGGGGAACGGGTTGTCTTTTTTTGGAAAAAAAGGGGGTTTTTGGGGGGGGGTTTTTTTTTTTTTTTTTTAAGGAGGAATTTTTTGAAAGAAGTTTTTGGGAAATTTTTTTTTTTTTTTTTTTCCAAAAGGGAAAGTTTTTTTTTCCCTTTTTTGGGAAATTTTTTAAAAAAAAAATTTTTTTTTTAAGGGAAAAAAAGGTTGAAAAGGGGGGAAAAAAAGACGGAAAAAAAAAAAAAGTTTATGGGTTTTAAAGGCAAAGAGGGAAATTTTTTAAAAAAGAATTTAAAAACCCAAAATAGAAAGAGGTTTTTTAAAAACAATTAAAGAATTTTTTTAAAAAAAAAGTTGGGAAAGAAAAGCGAGGGAAGAGAAAAAAGTAAGGGCGTAAGTTAAAACCCCCCAAAAAACCCGGGGAGGCCACGGATGGGGCCGGGGAGGGGGAGAACTTGGGGGGAAAGGGGGGAAAAATGAGAAGGGGGGAAAAGAGAGGGAGGTTTTTTTGGAGGGGGAAGGGAAAGAGGTGGGCCCGGTTGACCCCCCCGGGGAAAGATAAGGTGAAAAAGGGCCCGAAATTGGGGGAAAAAAAATTTTTTTTGGGGAAAAGAAAGATTTGTTGGGTTTTTGGTTGGGGGTTTTTTGGGGGGTTTTTTTTTTTTTTTTTTTTTTTTTCTTTTTTTTTTCCCCCCCTTTTTTTTTTTAAAAAATTTTTTGGATTTGGGGGGTTTTTAGGTTCCCGCCAGTTGCAAGAAAAGGGAGGGCCCCGTAGGCTCCGTGGAGGGAGAGGTTTGGGGAGCCCAAAAAGGGGCGGGCCAGTGAAAAGGAAAAAAGGGAAAGGGGGGAAAAGGGAAAAAGGGGGGGGAAAAAAAAAAAGGGAGGAAGGGGGAGAAGGGGAAGGAAGGAAGGAGGGGGGGGGGGAGGAGAAAGGGGGGGGGGGGGAAAGGGGGAGGGGGAGGGGGGGAAGCAGGGAGGAGGGGGGGGGGGGGGGGGGGGGGGTTGGAAAGGAAAAAAAGAAATTTTAGAAAAGGGAAAAGTACAGTTTGAAAAGGGGGGAAAAAAAAAAGAAGAACCCCCCGGGGGAAAAAGGAAAAAAATGGAAAAGAAGGAAAACCCCCCAAAAAAAAGGGGGGGAAAGAAGAACCCCAAAAGAAAATGGAAAAAGCGGGGGGGGGAAGGAGGTTTAAGGGGAATGGAGGAGGTGTTTTAAAAAGGGAAAAAAAAAAAGAAATGAAAAAGAAAGAAAAGCCGTGGGGTTTTGAAAATTTGAAGGAAAAATGGTGGGAGGAAAAAAGGGAAGATGTTAAGGGGAAAATAAAAGGGGGGAAAAGAAAGGAAAAAAAAAAAAAATAGGGGGAAGGTTTAGGGGGAAAGGGAGGGGGGAAAGGGGGGGGGGAGGAGCTGGGAAAAAGGGGGGGAAAGGACAAAAAAAAAGTGAGGGAAGGAGTGGAAAAAGCGAAAAGGTGGGGGAAAAAGGGGAAAAGGAAGGGGGAAGGGCCCTTTTTTTTTTTACGTTTTGGGGAAGGATTTTATTTTTAAGCGGGGAAGAGAGGAAAGGGGGGTACCCCGTCAGGAGGGAAGGGGGCGTTTTTTTTTAAAGGGAAAGGAAAAAAAAAATGGAAAAAAAAAAGGGTGGTTTAGGAAACGTAGCCATGGAAAAGAATTGAAAAGCGGGGATTTTAGGAAAGAGGGGGGGGAAGTGGGAGAATTGAAAGGTTGAAAGCCCCGGGAAATTTTAGAGTTTGGGGGGGGGGGGGGGGGGGGGGGGGGGGAAAGGGGGGGGAAAAAAAAAAAAGAAAGGTGGGGGGGAGGCCCCCAGAAAAAAAAAGGGGGAGGAACGAAAGAAATTTTTAAAAGATTGGGGGTTTTTTGGAGTTTTTAAAAAAAAAAAAAAGAGGTTGGGAGGGGGTTTGGAGAAGAAAAGGGAAAAAGGGGGGGGGCCCCGGGAAAAGAAAAAAAAGGCCCAAAAAAAGGGGGAAAAAAAAAATAAAAGGGGGGGGGGGGGGGGAAAAAAGGGGGGGGAAAAGGGGGGTTTTTGGGGGGGGGGTTTTAAAGGGGACCGAGGAAGGGGGGTTTTTTTTTTTTCCGAGGGGCCCCAGGGAAAGAGGGGGGGGAGGGACGGGGAAAGGTTTTTTTTGGGGGAGAAGGGGGGAACCACCCGGGGGGGGGAAAAAGGCGGGGGGAAGAGGGGTTTTTTTTAAAAGAGGGGTGGGGAGGAGGAAAAAAGGGAAAGGGGGGGAAAGGGGGGGAAGGAGGGGGGGGAAAGAAAAGGAGGAGGGGAAGGCATGGGGGGGTTTTTTTTTTGGGAGGGGGTTTTTTTGGGGGGAGGAAGGAAAAAGGGGGGGGGGGGGGGAGAAACAGGGGGGGGGGGGTTAAAGAAAAACCCGGGAAAAACCCCCCCCGGGGGGGAAAGGGGGAAAAAAAGAGGAAAGAGGGGAAAAGGGAAAAAAAGGGGAGGGGGGCGAAGGGGGAGGAGAGGGAAGGGAGGGCCCAAATTTTTTTAAAAAAAAAAAAGGAGGGAAAAGGAAAAGTGGAAAGGGGGGGGGGGGGAGGGGGGGAAGGAGGGGAAGGGGGAAGGGAAGGGGGAAAAAAAAAAGGGGGGGAAGGGGCCAAGGAAGGAAGTGAGAAAGGGGAAAGGAGGAGGAAGGGGGGGGGAAAAAAGGTTTTTGGGGTTTTTCGTGAAAGGGAAGGGGGGGAAAAAAAGGGGGGGAGGGGGGGGGGAGGGGAAGCAAATGGGAAACGGCGGGAAGGGGGAGAGGGGGGGGGGGGGGGAAGGAAGGGGGGCCCCCCGGGGGGGGGTAAAGGGGGGAGGGGGGGGGGGGCCCAAAAGGGGGGGGGGGGGGGAAGGGGGGAAGAAAAACCCGGGTTTTGGGGGGGGGGGGAGGGGGGGGAGGGGGGAGGGGGGGGGGGGGGGGGGGGAGGGGGGGGGGGGGGTTTTAAAGGGGGGGGGGGGGGGGGGGGGGAAAAAAAGGGGGGGGGGGGGGGGGGGGGGGGGGGGGGGGGGGGGGGGGGGGGGGGAGGGGGGGGGGGGGGGGGGGGGGGGGGGGGGGGGGGGGGGGGGGGGGGGGGGGGGGGGGGGGGGTGGGGGGGGGCGGGGGGGGGGGGGGGGGGGGGGGGGGGGGGGGGGGGGGAGGGGAAAAGGGGGGGGGGGGGGGGGGGGGGGGGGGGGGGGGGGGGGGGGGGGGGGGTTTTTAAAAAAGGGGGGGGGGGGGGGGGGGGGGGGGGGAAAAGGGGGGGGGGAAAAAAAAGGGGGGGGGGGGGGGGGGGGGGGGGTTTTTTTTTTTTAAAAAGGGTTTTTTTTTGGGGAAAAAAAAAAAAAAAAAAAAAGGGGGGGGGGGGGGGGGGGGGGGGGGGGTTTTTTTTTTTTTTTTTTTTTTTGGGGGGGGGGAAAAAAAAAGGGGGGGGGGTTTTTTTTTTTTTTTTTTTTTTTGGGGGGGGGGGGGGGGGGGGAAAAAAGGGGGGGGGGGGGGGAAAAAAAAAAAAGGGGGGGGGGGGGGGGGGGGGGGGGGAAAAAATTTTTTTTTTTTAAAAAAAAAAAAAAGGGGGGGGGGGGGGGGGGGAAAGGGGGGGGGGGGAAAAAAAAAAATTTTTGGGGGGGGGGGGGAACCAAAAAAAAAGGGGGGGGGGGGGGGGGGGGGGGGGGGGGGGAAAAAAAACAAAAAAGGGGGGGGGGGGGGGGGTTTTTTTTTTGGGGGGGGGGCCCCCCCGGGGGGGGGGGGGGGGGGGGGGGGGGGGGGGGGGGGGAAAAGGGGGGGGTTTTTTTTTTTTGGGGGGGGGAAAAAAAGGGGGGGGTTTTTTTTTTTTTAAAAAAAAAAAAAAGAAAAAGGGGGGGGGGTTTTTTTTTTTTGGGGGGGGAAAAAAAAAAGGGGGGGGGAAAAAATTTTTGGGGGGGGTGGGGGGGGGAAAATTTTTTGGGGGGGGGGGAAAAAAAGGGGGGGTTTTTTTTTTTTTTTTGGGGGGGGGGGGGGGGAAGGGGGGGGGGAAAAAAAAAGGGGGGCTTTTTTTTTTTTTTTGAAAATTTTTTTTTTTTTGGGGGGGGGGGGGGTTTTTTAAAAGGGGGGGGGGGGGGGGGGG
>CM054146.1:4245142-4276391 GCA_028751875.1 Rapana venosa
AAAAAGAAGAGGAGGAAAAAGAAGAAGAATGAGAAGAAAAATGTGAAAAAAGAATGCAGGAAGAATGCAAAAAGAGGGAAAAGAAAAAGAGCAAGCACAAGAACAAGAAGAAGAAGAAGAAAACAACAACAAAAAGAACAAGAAGAAAGAAGAAGAACACGAAGAAGAAACAAAAAGAAGAACAAGAAGAACAAAAAGAACAAGAAAAAGAAAAAAGGAAAAAGAACAAGAAGAACAAGAACAAGAAGAAAAAGAAGATCAAGAGAAGAAGAAGAAGAAGATCGGGAAGAACAAGAACAAGAAGAAGAAGAACAAAGAAAAAAAGAAGAACAAGAACAAAAAGAAAACAAAAAGAGAACAAAAAGAACAAGAAGAAAAGAACAAAAAGAACAAGAAGATCAAGAACAACAAGACAAGAACAACAGAACAACAAGCACAAGAACAAGAAGAACAAGAAGAAAGAATTATCACAATGTATCCTTACAGTCGTAAACCTCACTCACTAACTTCAGCCTGGTTTGAGACCTACTTTCACGGTGGCAACCAATGGGTTGGGTTTCTGTTTCCCCTTGATCCCCTCAGCAGTACGCCCTGCACAGGCTTGTGTGTCAGCTTTTAGGTACTGACCGGTGCACTGTCCAAGCTTCCAGCGTCTCCAGTCTTCCTTGCTCTCTGTGAGGCAGGCAGAGGACTGCTTTGCTGTGTGGACGTTTGGCAACCCACTGAGCTGTCCGCGCCTGTGCTGTTTTTATAGTCAGTAAAATCGTCGAGTGTTAAACTCTGTCTCTCCTTTTCTTCTTCTTTGCGTGTTGTGTTTTCCTGTTCCTTCTCTCTGTGTTTTGTTCCTCTGTCTCTCGGTCTTTATGTCTGTCTGTCTGTCTGTCGTTGAGTGTCTCTCTGTCTGTTTGAGTGTCTGTCTGTTTGAAGTGTCTGTCTGTGTGTACGTATATATATATATATATATAAAATATTATATTATATAGATATAGATATAGATTGATATTATTGATACATATATATATATATTTAATTATATTATATATCCCCCCTTCTCTGTCTGTCGTTGTCGCTGTCCTTGTCTATCTGTCTGTCTCTGTCTGTCGTTGTCTTTCTTGTCTGTTTTTTGTTGTCGTCTCTGTGCAATTGTATGTTGTCAAATTTGACATGCTGATGTTTTAGTTGAAAGGCTTTGTTGATATCTATTTTTATGTTGTTTTCGCAAGTATCATCCTTTTCTTTTGTATTTTGTAATATCAGTTTACTGGGGTGTTGTTGTTTTTTTTTTTAAAAACCCGATTCATATTGAAGATATAATCATATTAACGATACTCTCTCTCTCTCTCTCTCTCTCTCTCTCTCTCTCTCCCTCCCCCCTCTCCCCCCCCCCCCCCAAACCCTAAAAAGAAAAGAAAGAAAAAAAAAAAAAAAAATAAAATAAAAAAAAAAAAACCCCCCCCGCCGGCCGGCCCAGCGCCCGGCCCCTTTTTTTCCCCCTTTCTTTTTGCCTTCTTTTCTTAATTTTTGGGAAAAATTTACTGAAATGGTGTTTTTTTTTTTTTTAAAATTTTTTTTTTTCCAATCACCTTTTTTTATTTTTTAAACTTTTCTGGGGGGGTTTTTTTTTTTTAAAACCCGTTATTTTTTTAAAAAAAAAATACATTTCCTCTTCTTTTTCCCTCCCCTCTTCCCTTTTTTTTTTCTCTTTTTTCCCCTTTCTCTTTTTTTTTTCCCCCTTTCTTTTCTTTTTTTTCCCCTTTTACCCCCAAAACAAAAAAAAAACCCAACCCCCCCCCCCCCCCCCCCCCCCCCCCTGGGGGCTTTTTGGGTTAAATTTTGTCTTTTTAAGGTTTTTGGGATTTTTGTTTTTTGGGTTTTTTTTGGGCTTTGTTTTTTTTTTTTTTTTTTTAATTTTTTAAATCCTTTTTTTGATTTTTTTGTAAAGGTTTTGTTAAAAATTTTTATTTTTTTAAAAATCTTCTTTTTCTCTTTATCTTCTTTTTTTTTAAAAAAAAAATTTTTAACACCCAAAAAAAAACGGAAAAAAAAAAAAACAAACACGAAGCGGGAATAAAAACCCCCCCCAAAAAAACCCACCCCCCCCCCCCCCCTCGGGCTTTTTTTTCCTTTTTTGTCTTTTCCCTTTTTTTTTGTTTTTCCCTTTTTTTCCCCTTTTTTTTTTTTTTTTTTCCCCTTCCTTTTTTTTTTTTCCCCTTTTTTCTTTTCTCTCTGTCTCTCTCTCTCTGTCTCTCTGTGCATATATGTAAATGTGTTGCTGGAAGACAAAATGATAACAGGAAGAAAAATGCATGTGGAAAAGACCAAACATTGGATGAATGATAAAGAAAGCTTCCGTAATGAAAAAATTTAGCAGAGTTTTTTCCCTATGTTTCCTACCGTAAGTATGTATGTTGTATGTATGTATGTTTTTATGTTCGTAAGGTGTTTTGTATGTATTTAGTGGTGTTTTGTGATTGTGTGGAGAGAGAGGAGCACGCCACCCCACACCACACACACACACACCCACACACACACACACACACACGTGCGCGCGCGCGCGCGCGCGAGAGAGAGAGGGAGAGAGAGAAGAGACGACACAGAGAGAGAGAATACGCCACACAACACACACACACACACAACACACAAAACACACACAACATATAATATATTAAATATTATATTTATTATATATTATTATTATATATATATTATATTTACATACCACACGCTTTGCGCGCGCGCGCGAGAGAGTTTTTAACATGAACACCACACGGGTGCACCGCAAACTCCACAAACACACACACACACACACACACACACACACACACACACACCACAACACACACACAACACCACACACACACACACCACACACGCACCAACACTCACAGAGTGATCGTTACGATAACGGTCTTTAATGAAGACGACGATCTTTCCATCAATACTCCAGTACTGTCACCGGCAATTAGCCCCGTGCTTCTGTGTCTGCCCATCCATCCTGCAGCTCTGTCAGTGTGGTGGTGTGTGTGTGTATGTGTGTGTGTGTGTGTGTGTTGTGTGTGTGTGTTGTGTGTGTGTGTTTGTCAGTGTGTGTGTGTGTGTGTATGTGTGTGTGTGTGTGTGTCAGTGTGTGTGTGTGTGTGTGGGGTCGTGTGTGTGGGGGTTTTGGGGTGTGGGGGTGGGGGTGGGGTGGGGGTGGGGAGGGCACTCTGAGGCAATGTGCTGTCAGCATGGTCATTTGGGGAGACAACCCCCCCCGCAGTCGGAGTGCAGCACCTTGAGGGGGCAAACTCCAATCTGCCCAAATTTGTGCACCCCCGAGCTCTTGGTCGAGATTGAACACAAAGGAAACAGCGAGACCACACGCAGCTCAGGCCATTTGCGTGTGCCTTTTGAGTCAATCTCACATTTCTCTGCGTGAATTCGGATGTTCCCCGGGTGATTGTGTCGCCACAACGCAGCCGCAATCCATTTTTTTCTGTTGGAACTGTTATTTGTCTTCTATCAGAGTGGGTCTTTTTTTATCATGAATTTTGTCAGAGAGAACTACTTGTTGCCGTGCGTTTCTTTGTAAAAAGGTGGTAATGGGGTGTCCATTAGCCTATAAGGTCGTGCGGGCGAGGCGTCAGAGACCTCAACTCTCTGAGGGCCAGCACATTGAGTGTAGCAGGATCGCCATTCCTCTCCATCTCTGCTTTACCTTCCCTGACCCTAAAGAGGGCAGGTACCCATTTACAGCTGGGTGAACTGGGGGAACTGTACTGAAACCAAGGCGCGCAAACGGTCACCCATTCAACTGGTAACCACGCTCGACGCTGCTTAACTTGGCTGGGAGGAAAGCGAGTGCTTTTTTACTTGCACTAAATAGTGTAACACACGGGACCTCGGTTTATCGTCTCATATGAAAGACTAGCACCCAGTCCGCCGTACATGGTCTAGTGGATGGGGTAAAAGTTTCTGGCCCAAATCGGAATCAAACCAGCACACACTTCCAACATGGAGTTCCCGGTCCCTAGGCAGGTGCATTACCTCTAGATCACCTTTCCAGTTATCCAGCACAAGATAAGTTTTCACATAACAGCTTGATTTTTGTACCACTAATGACCAAATTTTGCATCAAGTTTGCATTAAACTTTGCATTAACTTAATCTTGTACGGTTTTCTGGGGAAAGAATTGTAACAACGTTAATATAACTAAAGCAGTGTAACGAATACGTATGCACAGTGGACACTTTGCAAGATCCTTTATTATTTTGCACCCAAAACATTTTTTTAGTTATGGTTTTTTGATGTTTTTTCCGAGTTGGAAGGAGTCAAACAGAAACGAATGGAGAGCAAAGCATAAAATAATGCGTAGTTATGTTCAGTGGCTTTTCTCTTTACAACCTTCCACACAATTAACAACAAAACGAAATGAAAACATCAGCAGCAGAAAACAAGCACAACGCAAAACCTTCTGCTCTGGGACTTAAGAAAGGCGTGAATATGTCGTGGTTTTGTTTGTTTTGGTTTCGGTTGGTTGTTTCTTTGGGCGGGTTGTTGTTGTTGTGTTTTTCTGTTTGTTTGTTTGCTTGGTTTTTTTTAAAGTTATGTAAGGAATCGGCAATTTTTCCGCTGTGTTGGAAGACTATTTCATAGAAAACGGCCTGAAAGAGATAAACCGATACGTGGGTAGTGGAGGGGGGGGGGTTGTTGTTTTTTTAAACTGGTGACTTTGATTCTTTACTGGAAATTTGGTGCTAGTAATCTCCTCTTTTCTATCGCTCCTTTTGCCTCTGCCTTATTCTTTTATGTCATGTTGCCTTCTTCTTGTCTATTTGCTGTCCTTTTGCTCCATGCTCTTGCCATTTTTCCCCCCCAGGAAGCTTTTAAAAGATGATTCTCTTCCACACCGAAATGGGATGCAGTGGGACTGACAGCGGCCCACAGTCTCGTTCCTGACTACACCCAGTCCTTTACTTCTGCACCAGGCACTGTCACCATCACCGTCACTCCCTTAGCCAAGATGGCGGCCAAAGGAGCAGGAAGGTGAAGTTGGTCCCCACTTTCCTCCAGGCCGGTCTGTCTTCAGCCTGGTGAAGCAACACGTCACGTGGTTCGCTGCGGGCATGAAGACAATGCATAATAGGAGGGCCACGTCCCAAGACCCAAAGGGCCTCGTACGAAATTTTTTGATCAAAAATAAAAAGAAGGAGCAGGCTTTTAAAGACCACAATGGAGGACAGACTGTATTGGGCAAAAAATAAGGGGACTATTTGAGATCCAAATTTTAACAAAATAGCAGTGAAATGGGGGAATTGGAAAAATGCCCCATGTTTCCCTAAGGGCCAGCAAAAAGGGGGGAAAAGGCAAGACGTAGAAGGAAGGAGGTAGAAGGCGGGGAAAAGGAATAGTGGGGACGTATTTAAAGAAGAGTGTAAAGAATGCAAAGAAGGCAAAAAAAAATGGAAAAAGAACGAATATGCAAAAAGAGTAAAAATTAATAGGAAGAAGAAGAACGCAGGAGAAGGGCAGAATAAAGGAGAAAAAAAAAAAAAAAATGCAAAGAAGAAGAATGCAATAAAAATAAGAAAAAGCGAAGAAGAAGGCAAAGAAAAACCCAAAAAAATGCAAAGAAGAAAAAAGAATGCAAAAGAAAAGATGCACGAAAAAGAATGCAAAGAGGAAGAAGCAAAGAAGAAGAAAAATAATTAAAGAAGAAGAATGCGAGGAAAAATTGCGGGGGGAGAATGCAGAAGGAAAAATGCAAAGAATGCAAAAAAGAAGAAGAAAAATTGCAAAAAAGAAAATTGCGAAGAAGAATAACGAAGAAAAATTTTACGAAGAAGCGAAGATGCAAAAAGAAACAACAGAAGTTTTCTTCTTCTTTTTTCCCATGGGGATCGATGAGACATTATTCATCCTGGGATTGCGAGGGTCCTTTCTGTGGGGCAAAGATGACTTTTTTGGCCAATCCGTGCTTTGAAAGTTTTGGCGTATGGACAGGGTTAGTGGCTGTTTTTGGAGATTGGAGGTCATCTTTCCTGTTTTCCCTGCGTTGTCAGCGTCGAAATTCTGTTTGCTTCGTGGCCTTTGGCGCCATGGTCAGCTGCTCGCCACTGGGGCCTCTCCATTGCTCCCTGCTCCCTATTTTATCTAAATGTTAAAGGTTTTCAGTGGGGCTTTCAGAGGTCCTTAAAGGTTTTTTTGGGCCCTCCCGGGGAGGCTTTCATGTGAAGTTGCCAAACAAAGTTCCGGGGGAGCCGTGGTCTGGCATGGGGAACTACTGGCCTGCCCAGCGAAGCTGGGTCTGCCAGGAGGGTGGGGATGCTGGGGGGTTTTGTCTAGTGAGACTCGTGTCGGGATTTGTCCTGCATTTGATCCAAAACATTTTTCTAAAAAACAGGGGGTGTGGAAGGGGTTTAGCTTTTTAGCAGGGCTTTTGGTAGATGTCCATGACTTGAGCCATAGACAAGTGGTGAGCACACCGCCTTGAAACCCTTGATTTGGGTTACTGTTGAGATGCCTCTCCTGTCCCACACATTCTTTCGAAGTCTGCCAAGGCAGCGCTTGTTTGGCGAGTTTGGTTTTTGACCTCATCATCAAGGGGTAGTTTGGGGAGGGGTACTCCCAAGAAAAGTAAATTTGTCCACTGCTTTGAGTCTTTGTCCATTTACGGAGTGTTTTTCAAACGTGGCTTCCCGGGTGTTGGGCATTAATCAGTCTTTTTGGGTATGATTGTAAACCAAAGTTGTCGCAAGCACAGAAAAAATTTGTCAACACGTTTTTGCAGTCGGCTTCAAAAGCAGCATTGAGGGCGCAATCATCAGCAAACAGGAAGTGTTGTTGGATTCGTTGAGACCTTGGTTATTGCTTAAAGTCCTGAGATTGAAGAGTGACCCATCATCCCTGTCCCTATGCTGACACCAACATCCCCAATCTCTGAAAACTTTTGACAGCATTGCCGAAAAAAAAGAGGGTTTAAAAGGGTGGGAGCAAGAACAAGCCCCGTTCACTCCGTTGGTGACTGGGGGGGTTCAGATGCCCTCCGTTTTTCTTGTATTGGCCAGCATACCCCATGGGTGCGTACGATGGCATGAATTTTTTTGGGAGCGTCTCGCCTGATTCTCCAAAAGACCCTTATGCTAACAGTTCAAAGGGCCTTGGCAGATCAACAAAAGGGGGGTAGAGGTCAGTGTTTGTTTTTGACACTTCTCTTGGGGCTGTGGGAGCAAAAACCCTGTCGATAGTCCCGCGTCTTTCCGGAAGCCACATTGACTTTGAAGAAGGTCTTGTCAAAGGGGGACTTGAGCCCGGGTTTGCAGTACTCTGGCCAGGACCTTTTTTCCTGCGATGGAAGCAGGGGTTTTCCCGGGGGTTTTACAGCCCTGGTGGTTTCCCTTTTTTTTGTATAAGTTGATGGAGGCATTTTTGAAGCTTGCGGAAATGTCTCATGCTGATACGACTTGGAGCTCATGAATTTTTTCAGTCAGTGCTCTCCACCCCTTTGTAGATTCAGTGGGTTGGTCTGCGCGGGTGCTTTACCACTGGCAGCAGGGGAATTTCTTTTCGGATTCCTCAAAGGTTGGTATGGCACTATCGTCTCGTCACTGGAACTTGTGGGGGCGGTTAATGCTTCGTCGTTGATGGGGAAAGGCGGTTTGAACATTGTCAAAATGTTCAGCCCATCTCTCAAAGATTTGTTTTGTCGTGATGAGAGTAACCCCCGCATGATGAGAGGGGTGATGTTCTTGATGTGGTGGGACCATAGATCTCTTTGAGTCCATCATAGAAGTTTTTATGTCATTCCTGTCGGCATTCCTGGATCTCATCTGCTTTATTTCTATCCGGGTCTTGCATTGACGAGCTTTAGCGGATGGTGCTACGCTTGTTCCTCAGAGCTCTTTTCTTTGTGTTTAGTTGGGTCATCAAAGGGGGGCTTTTAGGCACAGCGTTTCTTCCAATACTGGGATCTTTCAATTTCATCAAAAAAGTCCCTGTGTCGCCTGGAAGTGGGCTGAGGATCCCTAGCTGTCTTATACCGATCTACGGGTGTTCCCCCTCGTTTCCCCGTTTGGCTATCCAGCACAAGGGCTTAGGGTTTCCCCCAAGGCGGCAGTAAAAGCGCTCGATGGTCGTTTTTCATCTTGTTTTACTTAGGCGTTTAGGTCTTTTACGCCTTGTGGCCGTCTTCGGGCTGAACGCAACCCGAGTTAGAGACATGAGACGGTGGTCTGCCAGCATTCTGTCCCCCACATTGCCTTTGTGACACGAAAATCCTGCCTGCCCCCTTCCTGGGATGCATAGTCAATAATGCCTGCCCGAGCGGGATCACCTGAGTCCTGTTACGTGTGAGGGTTGAAAGTCGTGTTTGTGACAGTAGGTCATGCTCCCACAAGTTGGAGGAGCAGTAGGGTGTTCTGTTTCAGTTGCCAAAACCATGCTTTCCAATCACACCTTCCACGCGGTACTGCCCGCTACTATGCTTTTAAGTCACCGGATATGAGCTTGTCTGCGTTGGGGAAAAGAGGCAATAAAGATTAAGTCCCCTTTATAAAAATTGTCCTTGTGTCCTCTGGATTTGTCATGGGGGGCTAAGCACTGACAAGGGTAGCAAAATTTTCCCATGGATGGGGGGTCTCTCGTGAAGTCTATATTTTTCCTTTTGGGGGGCCCGCCCTTGCAACAAGCGTTGTTCTTACTGCAAAGCCCAACTCCACCCACGTCTCTCTTCAGGCCCCCGTCCACTCCAAAAAAAGGGGAGCCGTGCCTCGTTCGCTTTGGGTTTGCACTCGCCTGTAGCCTGGGCTCAAAGGGGAGCAATGTCGGGTTTTTCTGGGAGTTTTTTGCGATAAAGGGGGCTCTTCTGGGTCTTGTCTCTGTTCCTGTTTGGAAGTGTTTGCCATTCCAAAGCAAGGTTCAGACACTTTCCTATTCTTTTTCTTGATTTTTCCACTATGTTTCGACCCCATGAGCAGGGTCCCCCCAGCGCGGTAAGCTTGCCAGGTGGGGTTTTTTTTGGGAGGCTGTTTGGGCCCCCTTTTTAGCCCCTTTTGTTTGGGGTGGGGTGAAAATTCCGAAGAGGGCTTCGTCCCTTTAGGGCGCCGAAACCTACCGGGGCCCCGCTCCTTCAGAGGTAGCGACCCCTAAAGCCTGGCCGCCTGAGTGCAGGGTTGCAACTACGACTCCAGTGTACCCCCCCCCCTGTCGCTTTGCCGCTTGCTTCGCCACAGGGCTTTTGAAATGTATGATGGTGAATGAGAGTTCGCGATGACTTTGTTTTTTAAGTGAAGAAGAGTTCGCGAGACGACTCCCTCTCGTCCAAGACACCTTTGTCCAGTGGGAAGAATGCCCGATGATGGTGATGGAAACCCGGGTCAGTGGAAAGGCCAATTTATTTTAGTGCCTCAAAGTTGCCCTTGGCTCCACAGGCAGTGCTGTAACCCCCTTTTCTCGTTGAACCTTTTGGTTTCCTCCGCAGCGTCCGCCGGTGCCCAGATTTGTACCTGAGGTAGGCAAGCCCCCCCTTTCCCCAATGCCTTGGGGCAGCAATGAATCTTAAAGGAAAGTCAGTAAAGTGGACCCCCATCCTCTCCTAAATGGTTTTTTTGGGGTGGGGTTGGGTTTCCCCCATGGAACAGGTAGTATTTTACATGGTTACGTAGCAGGAAAAAACCCTGCTGACCACAAAGAAGAAGGTTCGAAGAAGAAGAAAGGAAGAAGAAATTGCAAGAGGAAGAAAAATTTGCGAAGAATAATAATTGCAAAAGTAAAAAAAGAATTCGAAGAAGGAAAAAGAAAAAGTAAAGAAAAAAGAGAAGAAAAAGAAGGATGCAAAAAATGCGAAGAAAAATGTAAAAAATGCAAAGAAGAAGAAGAAAAAGAAGAAGAAGAAGAAAGATGAAAAAGATGCGAAGAAGGGGAAAGAATTGCGAAGAAGACGAAAAAGAAGAGAAGAAAAAAGAAGAAGAAGAAGAGAAGAAAAAGAAAAAGAAGAATGGCGAAAAGAAGAAGGATGAAAAGAAGAATTAAAATTTGCGAATGCAAAGCAGAAGAAAAAAGAAAAGAAGAAGAATTGCAAAGAAAAAAATTGCAAAAAAAAAAGAAAAAAGAAAGAGGAAAAGAAACAAAGAAGAAGAAGAAGAAGAGGGCAAAAAAGAAAAAAATGCAAAGAAGAAGAGGAAGAATTGCGAAAAAAAAGAAGAAGAATTGCGAAGAAAAAAAGAAGTTGCGACGAAGAGGAGAAGAAAAAGAAAAGAAAAAAAATTGCGAAAAAAGAATGCCAAAAGAAGAAGAAAAAAGAAAAATGCAAAAAGAAGAAAAGAAAGAAGGAAGAAGAAAAAGAAGAAAAGAAAAAGGGAAAAGAAGAAGAAAGAAGAAGAAGAATGCAAAAGAAAAGAATGGAAGAAGCGAAAAGGAGAAGAAGATAAAGTATTGCAAAAAGAAGAAGACGAAGGGGAAAGGGAAAAAATGGAAAGAAGAAGGCCAAGAATGCCAAAAAAAAGAATGCAAAGAAGAAGAACCAGCAAAGAAAAAAAAGGAAAGAAAAATGCGAAAAGAAGAAGGGGAAAGAAGAAGAAGAAAAAGGAAGAAGGAAGAAGGAAAGAAGAAGGGAAGAAAGAAGAAGGAAAAAGAAGAAAAGAAAAAAAAGGGGGGAAGCATTGCGAAAAGAAAAAGCGAAGGGGAAAAAAGACGAATGCGAAGAAGAATGCAAGAATCCCAAAAAAAAAGAATCAAAGAAGAAGAGAATGAAAAGAAGAAAAGGGAAAAAAAGAATGCAAAGAAGAATGCGAAGAAGAATGCGAAAAAGGGAAAAAAGAAAAAGCGAAGAAGAATGCAAAGAAATGCGAAGAAGAAGAATGCAAAGAAAAAGAAGAATGCGAAAAAGAAGAAGAAGAAGAAAAAGAAGAGGAAAAGAAGAAGAAAAAGGGAAGAAGAAGAAAAAGGGAAGAAGAGAAGAAGAAAAAAGGGAGAAAAAGAAAAAAAGAATGGAAAAAAAGAAGAAAAAAGAAAAATGCAAAGAAGAAGAAGAAGAAAAATGCGAAGAAAAAAAAAAATTGATGAAGTTTGCGAAAAAAAAGAAGAGAAGAGGAAAAAGAATGCGAAGAAGAACCCAAAGGAATGCCAAAAAAAAAGAATGCAAAGAAGAAGAAAAATGAAAAGAAGAAAAGGAAAAAAGAATGCGAGAAGAATGCGAAAGAAGAAGAAGGGGAAGAAAGAATGCGGGGGAAAAAGGGAAAAGAAGAAAAAGAAGAGGGTCAGGGAAGGCAGGAGTAACAATCGAAAGACTTTTTATACTGCCTACTCATGATGCAAGAACATCTGTCAAACATCGACGAGGACCATGGTTCCACAACTTCATTGGACTTCAAGAAATGGGCTTTGGACAGAGTATGGCACGATGGCCTGTGGCAGGTCCTCGAATGTTTGGGGGAGTCAAATTGTAAGATGGACTGTAGTGCAAACATTCAAGCACTATACAGACATGCACAGCATGTGCCGGACTTCTGAACAATCAGGGTCGCCGGAGACTACTTCAATAAATACGAGTGGGGGTCCGACTAGGATGACGTTATCGACAGTTCTGTTCAATCTGTTTTGGAAAACATCAGTGAGAGAGACCCTCCCATGTCTTCACTCTACCATCTCCATTGGCGGCAGACCTCAACAACTACGTTTTGCGATTGACATTGACCTCATGGGGAGACGTAACCAGTAGCACACTGCAAGAATCAGTACGACCAAGAGCTTGAGCAACTAGAGAGGAGCATATGGGATGGAGGTGAGCTCGGAGAAAAGTAAAGTACTTGTGAACTGACCCTGGCAATGCACCGCTAAGAATTACACATGAACGGCCAACAACTGGAGGAGGGAGACGGCTTTTAAATACCTCGGGCGCGTACACTCACAAATATGACGGCGATCGACACAGACAGAACTCAAAGTCAGAATAGCCATGGCAAATTCTGTCCATGACCAAAAACTACCACATATGGAAAAGTATAAGAGGATCAGTTGTCCAATCACAACTAAAGCTTCTGACAATAGCCCGCGTAAATTCCCGTCGATCCTGCTGTACGGAAGTGAACCGGGGGACATGACGTTGAAACGCAAAAGCGATGCACCAGTCATTGCTGAAACAAATGCCCATAGAAAACGACTGGGCATATCCGGGATGAGAACGATTAAGACAACGTAAGTTGTCAAGAGTCAAGTAAAACACGGCTGGCCAGGTCACAGGAACACGTTCTTCTCACCGCAGTCGGTCAAAGAAGAAAAAGTCTGACTGGTGGCGGCCAACGTCACCCGCAGTACAACACATCTGCCCGAAAAAACAGTACTGCAGGGACCCTCGAATGGTGCAGTAGGTGGGGAAAGGACAGAACAAGTCATGGTGGACAAATCAGAGAATGGACCAGGATGAGATGGACTGCGGCACTACTGCGCAGAGCCGAGGGTAACTGAGATGTGATGGGAGGAGGCTTACCACGGAATAGTTTCTGTCATGTCCACACCACGACCGCACAAGGTCCACGGGGTCTGATGATGAGATGAATCAATCATCCATCCATCCAACCATTCCGAAGTACATGTCACACCCACCATCTCCGAGGCACCTCACCTGTCTGACATTCGGCATCACCCAGGTAGACCGACCACACACTAGGACACCCACAAGCTCCCTCCTTCCTTCCTTCCTTCTGTCGAATGTGCTCCTCCTTCACTTCCTTCCTTCTGACATGGGCTCCTCCGGCCTGGGTCTGTTACTGCCCTGTACTGCTGACTTCTTCCATGATTCTGCATGGCACAGATCGCTGGTGATTGTTCCAGTGAGAGAAAGCTGTGGCAGTCTTGCATTTCTCGTTCTTTTTCCCTCGGTTTTGCCTGTGAAGGGACAGTGGTTTGCATGAGGTCCGGTATCTGGTGTTCGTAGCGCAACGGTCTATAAGGGAGTGGTGAACAGGATTGCTCTGTCGGTAAAGTGATGGCTTTTGATCTGTGATCCGGGTTCGATCTCGTTTCAAGAGGATTTTTGTGTGAAGATTGGAGAAGAAGAAGAAGTAAGAAGGAAGAAGGCAGAAGAAGAAGAACGAAGAAGGGAAGAAGAAGAATAAGAAGAAGAAGAGGGATAGCAATTGCGAAAAATGAAGAGTCGAAGAGGAAGAAAGACGAAATGCGAAGAAGAATGCAAGAATGCCAAAAAAAGAAGAATCAAAGAAGATAAGGGAGAATGCAAAGAAAGAAAAGGAAAAGAAGAATGCGAAGAAGATAATGCGAAGAAGAATGCGAAGAAGGAAGATAAGAAGAAGCGAAAGAAGAATGCGAAAGAAGATGGCGAACGACAGAAGATATGCGAGAAGAAGAAGAATGCGATTAGAGAAGAAGAAGAAGAATGAGAAGACGGAAGATGAAGAAGAGAGAGAAGGAAGAAGCAAGAAGAAGGAAAGAAGAGATAGAAGAATAGAAGAGAAGAAGAAGAAAAGAATGAAGTAAGAATGAAGCGAAGACGAAGCAGAAGAAGAATGCATAGAAGAAGAAGAGAAGAATGCGAAGAAGAAGCATGATGAAGCATGTCGAAAAAGAGTAAGACGAGAGAGGAGGGAAGAAGAATGCGAAGAAGAAGCCACGAGATGCCAAAAAAGAATGAATGCACAAAGAAGAAGAACAATGCAAAGAAAGAAAAGGTAAAGAGAATGGCGAGAGAATGCGAAGAAGAAGCAAGGGCCCGAAGTGGAAAGAGATGCGAAGACGAAGAAGAGAAGAAGAAGAATAGAAGAAAAGATAAGAAGAGAAGAAGAAGAGAAGCAGATGAAGATGCTAGCAAGAGAAGAAGAAAAGAAAAATGCGAAGTAGGCGAAGAAGATAGAATCTAAGAAGAAGGAAGGCCTAAGAGAAGTAGATGCTAAGAAGAATGTTAAGAAGAATGCTAAGAAGAGAATGCTAAGAAAATGACAGTAGATGCTTAAAAACGCTAAGAATGCGTAAGAAAGTAGGAAGAGATAGAGAAGAGTCAAGAAGAGAAGAGAAGAGAAGGAGAGAAGAAGAAGAGAAGAAAGAAGTGGGCCCGGTTGAGATGCGGCGCGCTGGAAACAGATCTTGGGGGTCTGTAGAGGAGAAGGTCATGAAGAAACGGTGGTCACAGCAGTTGAACTGGCCATGTCACAGGGCGCCTGATATGTGGTTTCTGTTGTCGTTGGCGTTGATGTTGTTTGTTTTTGTGTGTTGAGGGTGTTGTTGTTGTTGTGTTGTTGTTGATGATGTTGTTGTTTACTGCTTCAATTTTTCTGTGGGCTCATTCATATCTTACTGTTATCTCTCTCGTCTCTGCTCCGCTCAGTCTCGCTGCTGCTCTCTCTCTCTCTCTCTCTCTCTCTCTTCTCTCTCTCCTACTCTCTCTATCTCTCTCTTCACACCAACACACCACTCCCCTCTCGTCTCTCTGGCCCAGCCACCCACAGATACACAGATTCTTTGCGGTGTTGCATCTTCGGGTCAGATGTTGTCGACAGAGAACCCTATCAATGTCAGGTCACCGTGGAGCCACCAGCCAGTGAGGCCTGCACTTGCTGCAGGGTCACTTTGGTGGTGTTCAGTGGTGCATGTTCTGAGCTAACGTAAGACATACAAGGCTCAGCCCCCTACTGACCGGAAGCATGCAGCGCGTGTCGTGGAGAGACGGGGGTGGGATTGTCCCACCCAGGGTGAACACCTCCACAACTTCCCTCAAAACGACTTTCTCCCGTCAAAGGGGGAGGAGGCATTTAGTTTGGAGGTAAGAATGTGCATTGCTGTCGTATCAGGCTGACCCGGGTAGTCGAATCCCGTTCTAGGCCTCTCTTTTCCCCCCAGATGTGCGACTTGGAATGGAAGCGCTTTGTTTTGTTCCCTTGACAAGATTTCCAGCGCTGTTCAAATTCAATTTATTCATCATCATCATCATCTCATCTTCATCATTCATCATCGCATCAATCACCATCATCTCATCATCATCACAACATTATTATTATCATCATTATTATTTTATGTGTTATTTGTTATTATTGTTGTTGGTGGATGTTGATTATTTATTATTAATTATTGATGTATAGTATTGGTGTTGTTGTTGTTGTTTTCGTTATCATCATATCAATCGGTCGTCATCATAGTCATCATCTATCATCATTCATCCTCTCTCATCAACATCATCATCATCATCATCATCATCAATAATCATCATCTATCATCATCATATCATCATTTATATCTTATTATTATTATGTTGTTGTTGTTGTTGTTATTATTGTTATTTATAATTATTATATTGATTACACAGATCACCTGCGATCCTGGTCATTGCTTTTTCTCGTCGTCGAACGCGCTCAAACAGTAACTGGTAGGTCATCTTTGTTCATACGAGCGAAAATGCGGTTGCATTAACTGCCGTGAAGCGCACTACCTGACAAGCCATGCCCAGCGTATCAGACTTCTGGCGTGGGAGAAAACTGACATCATTAAAGTCCTTCTGGAACTAAAAGTAGAACAATGGACCAAGAAGGCAGAAAATAGACAAGGTAGGAGGTGACGGAGAAGGAATCCAGGCAGATAATCAAAGAGAAGGGACCTCATCTCATCTTCATGGCTCCCGTAAATCCACAGGGGGCGTGAGGAGCACTTGCAGTGACGAAACGTTGCACGTTGGCTCCAGAGTGCGGGATGGAAGGGGTAATCCCAGCACAGAATTTTAGAAGATGGAGATAGCTTATTTATACTCAAAGGCCCCTGCCAGGTGCCCCACAGGGGGAAAGTCAGGTATAGGGGCATCACTCTTACTACTACTCCAGGATGTGAACGAGCTGAACTTGCTCGATCCCAGTGTGTCATCCCGATGAGCCCCTCAGCAAAACCCTGTGGGTAGCAACTGCGGAGTTGTACCAAACAAAAATCCCCTGTGCTCTGTAGGTTTCGAAAAACCGCAACCTGTCCAGCGTTCTCCTAGGCCAAGGTGCTAGCCGGACTGCGCATGGCGGCGTGGTCAGCATGAAACCAGTCAAAGCGGTGGGCCGACTCTCTAACAGAAAGTTTAAGGGAGAGTCGCGAGGCTTCGGGATTTTAAGAGAGGGAAATCCGAGTAGAGCCTTTCATTTGATTGAGAAGTCATTATCGGAGGAAGTTCAATAAATAAAATAGAAAGAACCGTTACTTGATGAAATGTTTGCACGATCTTCGGTACACTGTCTTCGGCAGGCGGTCTCTCTTTTCTCCCGTCCTCCCTGCGCTGCACCGAGGAGTCTCGTTAGTGGGCCTCGGCGGCATGAACGCTGAGAGAGCAGTGGTCTCTGAGACACGATTGAACCTGGGGAGCTATCCCGCTCCAGGAACCAGGGTGCATGCTGGAGGCTATTTCGTTGGGGCGGTTCACCAACACGATCGTTGGCATGAAGTACGGGACTTTAGGGCATTTTTGATTTGGACAGTGGCGGGTACACCCACATAACAAACACACACATGCACGCCCGCACGCACTCACACACACAAAAACATACCACACACACTACGGAGGAGACTATAAACGAGACCGTGTGCGTATCGCACGCAGAAATCTTGCGCACACGTTTTGTTCTCTACATACCCGTTCCGATTGCCTGCGGTAGAGTTAGGCCATGGGGGGCCCGTGGGAACGCGATTGAGCAAAATTGACAAAACGTGCATACACAAGGGGGACTGGATTGTAAAAAAAGCAAATGCGTGTTTATTCCATTTATCTTCGAAATAAAAGAATAAAAATAACACACATACACAACAACACACAACCAACACAACACTCACACACACACACGCCACACACACACACACACACCACACACACCACACAACACACACACACACTCACATCACACAACACACACATAGAATGCAAAGCAATGGCATTCTGTTCAGCCGGGACATTGTAACATTCACCATTTAAACTATCACCCAGAGCCGCTTCCGGACTTGAACCCAAGACAGGAATGAAATACAAACGTCTTTATCCACTCGCATGCCCCGCGGTCCGCCAAAACATCCCTTCATGCGAAGACATCTTAGAGCTGAGGAGAATCGTGCGCCAGAAACGCAGGGCTTCGAGTGCGGACACAGCACACAGCGCTGCTAACCAGCGGTCAGTGATGTCATTCCAGCTGCCGCTCGGACATGTTACCGCACATGAAAAGAGTGAGAACACGATGAGGAACACAGTCAGCACTGAGCTAACAGGTCCACCAATACCACCCGGCCTCACCCTTGGTCTCACATCGCGCGCTTCAGGAAGCGAGAGATCTCTGAACTCTGCACTGGAAATTGTTTAATGGTTACCTCGGCCTTTGGCCACAATTCACAGCGATCGCTGCACAGCAAAATTACTGAAGATGAAAAGTTGAAGATGATATAAAAATTCACATAAGTTTGGTGTAGCACTTCGCGCGCACATAATACCTGGGGTGCACTCATAACTGTATACTCTGGGCAATAAGCATATTCCTACATCCACTCGGCACTAGATAAAGACTGTCGTTGCCAACAAAGACACGAAACAAAACACAGCTTAGAAAACGAAAAACTCAGATTCACCTTAACCATTCAAAGGGATAACACAAAAGACAATCACGATGTCTATTAACAAGTTAGTGATCGAAAGTTTATACCTGATGTAGGTTAACACACTTATCACTTACAAGTAATACAACATGTCAAGCACATCATAAATCATAACATTTGAATTATCATTAATGCTCATTTGGTTTTCTTGCTGTTTTTCATAATAGTTACTAGACTTCGAAGTTATGGCGATTCTCAAACCATTCACCACTCCAGAAAAAATGTACTACATCAAGAATCAGCACAATGTCAGCGCGAGGGTACTGCACTGTTAAACACAATGCTGTATTGACTTCTATATACACATCTCACAAAACAAACAAATACAAAACAAAAAACACGCATCAACACTGTTTTCAATGCATAAATACAATTGTGTAGCAAATATCACATGAATGATAAAGGTAAATATGGGGTGCGAATGCACCTGATGCTATGGAATTTATTCAGCTTTGCTATTTGCGAGATGGATTGTAGATAGTGTGTCAGTGACTCCAGTGGGACTTCAAAAAGACATTGAGAAGGTTTAAGAGCTGTTTTGTGACAATATGAATCATTTGTGTGAACATTGATAAAACTAAGTAGTGGTGAATGGTATTTAGAAACGGGGGGCTTTATAGGAACGTGAAAAATGTTCGTTTGAGGGGTTACAAAGGTTAGAAGTGGTAAATAGCTATTGGATCTGGGATTTAACTTTACTACTATGATAAGTGCAAACAAGGAGACACTTCACTTAGCTTCTAAAGGGAGAAAGGCAGTAAGTTCACGTTGTATTATGGTTTTCGCAAAAATGTAAAGAACTCAATAAGCAGAGACACATTCTTTAAATGATTTTGTATGCAAAGTTTCCATATACCGATATTGATCAGTATGCTTGCTGAATTTGGGGAATCCTACTAAACAGTATTGGCATTTAGAGAAGATTATTGCGCCTGCTGCGTCTAATGAGGTCCTTCATTGGTGTTGCCAATCTAAGGCACGCTGCAGAAACAACATGGGTATATGGTTGAGAATTGGGCAGATATCCATTGTATGTAAAGTAACTTATGTAGCCTGCTTAAGATTTGGTTTAAACTATTACATATGGGTGAAGATAAGGTTACACGTAAGGGCTGATGAAATGTTACTCTGAACTTGATAAATGTGGTAAGCTGTGTTGGGCTTCAAAAATTAGAGAGTACTGTTGTGTCACTGGCTTGAAGATAGTTGGTTGCTGCAAAAGGGTTGTTGGGGTTAGAAAAGCATGTGTTGTGTACATTTATTCAAACAGATGGCTTGTTGACATGGTCAGCAAGAATGGACTGTTGATGTGGGCTAGGTAGGGATCGTAACTGGTACACGACGTATCGGACAATGTTTAAAGTGTTTTGGCAGAAGGAAAGCTATAGTTTGGGATATGGATACAGTACTGTTTCCGAGATTGTATAACGGACAGATAGTATAGGTGTAATGTTTTTCTTTCTAAACAATAATTGTGCAGTCGCGACAGTGAAATTGTACAAAATAAAGAGTGTGTCCATTTGTCAGTGAAGTGAAAAATCGAAATGAACATTTCATATATAAATGTGATGGGTCTGAGATCGGCGTGCGTAAATAACGTAAAAGAACCAGCCAAGCATTCGTTTCATGCACTAACTCAGGGCTCAAATCAAATTCATCCACGCATCAATGTGAGTCCTGGTCGTGTGTTCCATGCAATTAGGCGAAGAAATAAGAAACTTTCATTGTGGGATCAGTGATCTGAAATGTTGTGTTGCATATAATTGTAATGAGAATCGGCCATTGAGCATTTATTTGGTTATGTGGTGGGTTCCCTACTGTTGTGCACGCGCTCGTGACGCTGCGAAACAAAGTGGGTATGTTGTGCGTGGAATGCGTGTTGATGTGTGTGTGTATGTGTGTATATGTAGGTATTGTGATTTGGACGGGAGGGTTTGAGTGTAGAGCGAATGGATGCCCTGCGCCCCTCCCCCCCCTGCCCTCTACCGCCCCCATGGTGGCGTGTGGGTGTTCGTCGGGTGTGGGGTTGTGTGTATAAAGGCAGTTGAGGAAGTGTCAGCATAAGACTGTCGGAGAAAATTTGCTTATTTACAGTGTGATTGAGAGGATATGAGAAGAGTGACTATTGTTTCTGAAGTGTTTTTTTGCAATGTTTTGATTAACACCCCATTTTCTACTATTATGACGTAAAAGTTACATGAACAGAGAGAGAGAGAGAGAGGGAGCAGATGAGGAGGAGTGGAGAAGATGAGGAGAGGAGAGAGATTGAGAGAGGAGAGAGCAGATGACAGAGACAGAGTCATGAGACAGAGACAGAGAGGAGAGAATGACAATGACCCACATGATCAATGACAAATTTTTTAGTGCCGAGGGGCTAATGAAGAAGCACTCATGTGCTTGGTATGGACAGCCATGTTTCCCGCCATTAGGGAGTACATATATATAATAATTTTCTGATAAAGCCACAATGTCTAGAATGCACGAACTCAGTTATAAAAAACCCACACACCAAGACCCAGAATACCACTCGAAAAAAGTGAGCAGAAGAACAGCAACATAAAATAAGAAAGAAGAAAGCAAACTAAAATACGACAAAAACCCCACGCAGAAACAACTAAAAAATAGCAACGAAACACAAGAGCAAAGTAAAAGCAGCAACAACACGGGGAGAGAGGGGACCGCAAAATTAACCTGTCATCCTCCCACAAAAAAAAAAACTAACCACAAAAACAACAAAAAAACCAAAAACAACCCCAATAACAAACCTAATACGCACACAAAGAACAAATGTGTACACAAAATCACAACAAAAAAACCCTCCAAAAATATTAGGCGAACAAAACCATGTAACTTGTTATTAGCTAACAGAAGAAATATCAACAAGGGGAATTTTTAAGGGGAAAGCAACAGCAATAGTAAACTCACAGAAAAAAAAAATATTATATTAGCAGGACTTACGAGATGATGCAAAAGCAATTCACCACCTGCCCTAGGTACACGTACACCGTATCACGTACACGTACACACACACACACCACACTCACCCAACACACACAAACACACGCACCACACACACTACTACACACTGCACTATATGTTGTGTATGTCAGGATGAAGCAGGGAGAATAAATTGGTATCACATGTTAGAGCTATTATGCACCCAGGATTTGTTATGTTTGGACACTGCAGCATTGTGGTAATTCCTCAGCTCTTCATGAAAGTGAATTCCAAGCACGGACTACAAGCAGTGTGTACACAATCAAAAATGGCATGACTGGGTGTGTCTCTATCAGCAATACCCTGACTATACTGTTAGTATTAGCACCCCGTATGTGTAGGCAAACAATTAGATTAGGTATGTGAAGTAGGTTGATTTAGAATTCCGTAGAGCTATATGTTGACTAGAGTCAAGACAGAGTAACTCTTTAAATGGATTTTTAACGATATGGCAAACCGATGTGGACTAGAGTCCTTCTGTCTCGCGCAGTGTGAGGGCCAACAAATGACGTTGTTTGTCATTTTACTTGTATGCCCAAAATATGCAGGTTGCGAAGAACATGAGAATATCCATGCGGTATGATTACCAGATTTCAATCGAATGGAAAGTGCAGCTTCTTTGTTGATGAACATCTACACCTAGTTTGGTGGTTTAATAGTTGGATTATTTCTACTAAATGTTGATGATCAGAAGTGAGGATGTGCACCTTATCATGAAAGTATATGATTAACGTGTTCTTGAGCCATCATGGCCTGCAAAAACTGAATTAAAATTATTGTTTATTGTTATTGTTACACACACACAACACAACATCTGTTTTTCTTTATTGTGGTGTGATGGTTTTAGTACAGTGTGTTTTGTCGAATGGGTGAAGGTTTTGTAGTGGTATGTGTGTGGGATGGGGGGGTGGGGGGAGAGGTGGTGTGTCTGCGTTAAAAAAAAGTGGGTTGTTTTCGTTGTTTTGTTGTGGTGTGGGTTGTCTTGGTTGCGTATTTGTTTGTGTGATGATGGATAGATTTTCACAAGAATTTTGATATTATTTGACAATTGTATGGTTGAATATTTGTTCGCTGTTTTGTTTGGTTCACAATTACCATGATGCATGATGTTATTGTCTCGTCTGGTGTGAGTATGTAGAGTTTACCAGAGATGTAGTGTTTTGTATTCCATGTCTGACATTATATTATCTGTTTTTTCATCGCTTGTTTTCTGATGATAGATGGCTTGATGAAAAAAAGCAATGATACGGCTTTATTCAATGTACCAGTGGTGAAAATAAAGTTTGACTTTGACATTGACTTTGATTTGACGACTCCACACACACACACACACACGCGATTGAGAGAGAGAGAGAGTGAGAGAGAGACGAGAGAGAGACCAGTGGAGGATGGTGAGACTTGAAAGCGGTCGATGGCGATGGGTTTGTGGGGACGAGTGAGAGATTTGGGTTTGAGAGATGAGAGAGAGAGACAGACAGGACTGACTGACAGCCTAGACAGACAGGACAGACAGACGGACCAAGAACACACACACACAACAAAACAGATACCCCCCCCCCCCCCACACACACACACAGGATAAACATGTGGATCGAGGACGTATGACAACAAATGAACTAGGTGACTGTGATCGCCTCAATGACGTTCATCAATAAAGATGACGTCAGCTGTGTTAATTGTGTTGCCGGGGAGATCTCTGTTTACCATGTACCCCTATTGCAACAAGCACCATATCAATGTAATAATAATACGAATAATTAGTAATAATAGTATAATAATAAATAATGATAATGATAGATAATAAAGAGATAGATAGAATTTATATAGGCTTATATCTTGCAAATACAAATCGTGCCCACTTGTCATTCAATGCCTTCCTAACTATGCAACAACAATGATTAACCATATGTAACAAATTCAAATGCACACACACACATAAACACAAACATCTTTTTTCGTTATCTTTTTGTTTGTTTGTTTTTATTCAGTTGTTTGTATGGTTGAAGGTTTTAGGTGTGTATGTGCGTGGTCGTGTGGTGGGGGGGGGGGGCGGGAAGGCCAGTATCGCAAGAAAGCAGGAAGCAGAGGGATAGGTCGGTTGTGGAGGGAATATTGTGTATGTGTATGTAAGTGTTTAAATGAGCTGTACATCAGTTTCGTCTGTTTAGTATCCATTTGAGTGTTGCTTGTTGTTATGGGTTGGGGGGTGGGTTGGTGGTGGTTCTGGGGTGTCGCGTGTGTTTGGGGGTTTGCTTGTTGTTGGGTTGAGAGGTCGGTTTTCCTTGGGAGGGGGAGTGCGGGTAGTTTTGGACCCTTTTTTATGCCGTCTTGGTGGAGCGCGCCTCTCGCTCGCTGCTTGCTTCGCGTGTGTCTTGGCTGTGTTTCTGTTCGCGCAAATGTGTAGTTATTGTCGATGTTGTTGTGGCATATGTTTGTGTTGTTTGATTGTTTTATTTCCTTGTTGTGGGGGGGGGTGTGTTGTTTGAGTCGTGTGTGTGTTGTGTTTTGAATCAGTTGTTTGTATGGTGGAAGGTTGTGCTGTATGTGTGTTGGAGGGGGGAGGAAGGGAAGCAGTTGGTGGGGGTTTTGGTGAAAAATTTTTATTCTGTTTTGTGTTGTCTTTGTTTGTTGTTGGTTTGGTTTTCTTGGTTGCTTGTTTGTTTGTGTTACGAGGATAGATTCTTATCAAGATTTTTGATTTAGTTGTTTGGTATGTGTTTAATATGTTTTGGTGTTTGTTTTGTTTTTAGAATTCCATTATATGCATATGTTATTGTAGTTCTTGTTTGATTCGCGGATAGTTTAGCCAGAGATTAGGGTTTTGTTAAGCTATGGTCTGCATATACGCATTCGTCTTTTGTTTGCTCGCTTTTGTTCTTGTAGATAGATGGCGCTTGAGGGAAAAAAACCAGAATGCACTGGCTTATGCATGTACCATCTGAAAATGAAAATGTTTGGACTTTGACACTAGCACACACATCACACAGACATCACAACACACGCCGCTCGCGCGCCAGAGAGAGAGAGAGAGAGAGAGGGGGAGGTTTGAGAGAGAGAGGAGAGAGAGAGAGAGAGTGAGAGAAGTAGGAGAGAAGGAGAGAAGAGTGAAGAGAGTAGGAGGATGAGAGGAGAGAGAGAGAGAGAGAGAGACGCGACAGACAGACAGAGGACAGGAGAAGACACACACCACACACAACAAAGATACCCACACACACACACACACACAAAACACACAGATTTCACACACACAACACACACACACACACACACACACACACACACACACACACACACCCACAACACACCACACACCACACACACCCACTCAGGATTAAAAGGCTGGAGCGGAGTTGACAACAAAGTCACTTAGGTGACTGTGATCCTCAAATGACGACATCTTTAATTGTCGCTGTGTATCTTGGTGTAGCGGGGAGCTGTTGTTTACCATGTCCCTATTGAACCATTCACTCAATCAATTAATTAATATAATAATAATAATAATATACTAATGAGATTTCGTGTATTAGCGAGTCTACTTGCAAATACAAATCAGAGAGCTGGCATTCAATGCCTCCTACACATGCAAGACCAAAGCACATGATTAGCATATCTTTAAACAAATCAAAGCACACACACAAAGTCACACACCACACAACACACAACCACCACACGCACACACACCACACACACAACACACACACACACACACACACAGACAGCAGAGAGGGTCTACATTTCGCAGTGGTGATGGGAATATTTGGCTGTTAAAGGCGAGGGAAGAATATGAAAGAAAACTGAGGGAAAAATCTTGGTTTGAATAGTATGTTTTGAGGCTGGATTTAAAAGCTGGGTGTTAGTAGGCTTCTGTCACTGAAGGCGAGAAAGAGTAGCGAGTATAAGACGAGAGAGGAGAGTTGTGAGAGAGAGGATGAGAGAGAGATGAGAGAAGAGAGGAGTGAGAGAGAGGAAGAGAGAGGGAGATTAGAGGACGAGAGAGAGGAGAAGAGAGTGAGAGAGAGAGTGAGTAAGAGGAGAGAGATGAGAGATGAGGAGATGGAGGAGAGAGAATGTGCTGAGCGGAGGGGGGGGTCATTCCAGATTTATGGGAACCAGAAACAGATGGAACGAGCGACGATCGAACAGTTTGATTCGGTTGAATCTGAGGTAGCGTATAGCCCAGTGGGATCTGCGCAGAGCGGAAGGAACGAGGATGTGTACAGCGGGAAGACATTCACTGAGATCGAAGGGGGCTGTTTTGTGCGAGACTTTGGAACAGAGGGTGACGGATTTGTACTGTTGTACTCTGTCTGTGGCAGAGGCAACCAGTGTGTGAGAGTGCAGAGGTGAGTAATGATGCTCAAGATGAGTTGTCTTTTTGAGGACTAAGCGTAGGGCAGAGTTTTGTATGCATTGAAGGGAGTGATATATGATTCTGGCAGATCCAGCCGATAAACGGAATTTACAATAGTTCCAGACGGAAAGAATGAGAAAATGTTGATTAGTTTGATGGATGCATCAGTGGACAGGTGCGGTTCGAATTGCACCTTATACGCCGCTCGTAATTGAGTAGTAGCTCGACTGACAGGTATGGGTGATGAATTTTTGCAAGTAGAAAGTGGGACTGTCGATAACAAACAACCAGGCTACTTGTCTGACAGTTAGATAGCGGATAGTGACGTATTGCCAAAGGTGCATTGAAAGCTGTTGTGATGGAAAATGAATTTGTGTTGTGCGTCCCTACTAATCATGGTTTAACGGTGTTTATCTGCAGTTTGTGGAGCTGTAACTTGTTTATGTAGTCATCCGGTGTGAATGGTATTGAAGGCAGAGTGACATAGTGTGAGCGAGAAGGCCAAGTTTTCAGGAGTGTCACACTGCTTTTGAATTGGAGAGTCTATCAGAGTAGAATATGATGGTTGATTCGCAATCAATCAGAACACACCAATTGTTCGATCTCAGATTGGCCATATGCAATCAACACAATGCCTACTAATCCTCAACAATGTCCCATTTATCTCGCTAAGCTCATACTTTGTGTCTTTGATTGTCCGCACTGGTAGAGTGTGTACGGACTTGGTTCCATGTACAATGGCTGATTGTTTTGCTCTAGGAGGCTCTAAGTAATTGTGTTTGACGCCATAGCTGACTGCGTCACTTCAACCCTGGGTTATTCGCAATGGAAAGCGCGGTCGTTGGTAAGACCCGGGCTCGACCGATCGGTATCAGTTCGGCACTTGGGCATTTGTCTTTCAATCACAAAGACCTGTAGAGATGAGCTTAGCGATATAAAGGGGACATTATTGGATCTAGGTGAAGTGAGATTGGACAGGGATTGTGTGAGACATTGACTGAAGAAGGCAACAAGATAGGGGACAGTGGCCTAAGAGCACATCACTACCAACATGCCCCCCCAGTGGCATTTATGTGTCAGAAAGGAAGTAGTGGGTAGTCATTCTCTGCTGTCACACGGCTCTTCCAGCAGGTTATCAGCATGCAGGGATGTCGGCAGAGCCAAGAACTCACCATCATACAACATTCTATGTACCCATCAGAATCTGACCGATACAGATGAAGATAGTAGAGAAGAATTTTAGAAGATCTTGAAGTGACGCGCATTGAAGACATATATAGACTATAGAGGACATCATCATCATTCCAATGGGATTTTAACGCCAAAGTAGGGCTGACTCCTAAAAACCAAATGGGGCCGGAAAAAGTTTGTCTCAGTTTGGAACTGGGAGGGGGGAGACCACAGACAGGGGAGTACGTCTGCTGGAGTTGGCTGCACCCACTGACTTACATTGCAATACCTCTATCCCCATAAAAAGCAGTCAGGAGGACGGCCTGGCAGGCGCCAAACGGTCAAGATCCATAAACACACACCGTAGAGGAGATTGTTATCTTAACACCTCACGGCGCTGCAAATCCAGCATCAACAGAGCCAGAACAAGAACCTACCCTGGAGCTGTCAGAGGCAGTGTCGTGACCACGGCCTTGGGCTGCTGGTGTATTCAAAATGAAGTGAAAAAAACAAATACGCAGCCTGCAACCCCGTATCAAAATTTGACGTGGACAAACTAAAAGATCCAGATGTCGAGGAGATCTTCCAAGCTAATCTGGCGGAGCGTTTTGCGGCATTAACCCTCACTGGACAATGACATCAATGACTCACCTAAACTTCAATGAGGCAGTCCGAGAAACAGCAGAGGAGGGTACTCGGTCGTCAGAGGAAATAAACACCAGCCATGGACTACCAATGACATCTTGGACCTCTGCGATTACCAAGAAGAGCACTGAAAACCAAACCGAGTTCTTCAGCCCTAAAGAATACCGGAGGCCAACAATCTCGTGAAGAAGTCCATGGAAAAGGACAGCGAGATAGTGGGATCAGTGATCAATGTGATGGAGAGTTGGAAAAAATCATGAAGTGCCTGGCAAACAGTAAAAAGGCATGTACGACACTCTGGAAACATACTCACAAAACCACTTCAAACCATAAGTCATCAGTCATTGCGAGACAGCTCCGGAGAACCTCTCACAGAAAGCTCAGCGGCATTTGAACAGGTGGTATGGAATATTGTCATGGAAAACTGTACAATCTACCTCCAATACACCTGTACAAGAGCTAATGGAAGAGGAATCGCGCAAACATCCAAGGCACCCTCGCCAGTTACCTATATGAGGGACGAAGTGGAAGAAGCCACCCGCAGTGCTTATCAGTAGGAAAGTCCCCAGTGAGCAGTCAATAGGACCAGCAGAGCTGCTCAAGGCATGAGTGGCGAAACAGTCCATCTCATATGTTACAGCTATCTGTCAGGAAGATGTGGTGAGACATAACAGTGGCCATACAGATGGACACAATCATGTGCATGCAGACCCCGCCCCAGGGGGGAATTTACGCCATTGCCAACAAAACTATAGAACAATCGAGCCGTCATCAGCCTCGCCAGCAAGATCATGCGCTCAACGTATTGTGTTGAAGATCGAACTCAGAAGGAGGCAGAAGAACACGTTGCAGGAGGACAAGCTGGGTCAGGGAAGGCAGGAGTAACAATCGAAAGACTTTTTATACTGCCTACTCATGATGCAAGAACATCTGTCAAACATCGACGAGGACCATGGTTCCACAACTTCATTGGACTTCAAGAAATGGGCTTTGGACAGAGTATGGCACGATGGCCTGTGGCAGGTCCTCGAATGTTTGGGGGAGTCAAATTGTAAGATGGACTGTAGTGCAAACATTCAAGCACTATACAGACATGCACAGCATGTGCCGGACTTCTGAACAATCAGGGTCGCCGGAGACTACTTCAATAAATACGAGTGGGGGTCCGACTAGGATGACGTTATCGACAGTTCTGTTCAATCTGTTTTGGAAAACATCAGTGAGAGAGACCCTCCCATGTCTTCACTCTACCATCTCCATTGGCGGCAGACCTCAACAACTACGTTTTGCGATTGACATTGACCTCATGGGGAGACGTAACCAGTAGCACACTGCAAGAATCAGTACGACCAAGAGCTTGAGCAACTAGAGAGGAGCATATGGGATGGAGGTGAGCTCGGAGAAAAGTAAAGTACTTGTGAACTGACCCTGGCAATGCACCGCTAAGAATTACACATGAACGGCCAACAACTGGAGGAGGGAGACGGCTTTTAAATACCTCGGGCGCGTACACTCACAAATATGACGGCGATCGACACAGACAGAACTCAAAGTCAGAATAGCCATGGCAAATTCTGTCCATGACCAAAAACTACCACATATGGAAAAGTATAAGAGGATCAGTTGTCCAATCACAACTAAAGCTTCTGACAATAGCCCGCGTAAATTCCCGTCGATCCTGCTGTACGGAAGTGAAACCTGGACATTGACTGTTGAAACAGCAAAGCGAATCCAGTCATTCGAAACAAAATGCCATAGAAAACTTACTGGGCATATCCTGGAGAGAACGAAAGACCAACGAATTTGTCAAGAGTCAAGTAACACGGCTGGCAGGTCCACAGGAACCCCTTCTCACCATCGTCAAGAAGAAAAAGCTGACATGGTTCGGCCACGTCACCCGCCACAACACTCTGCCCAAAACAGTACTGCAGGGAACACTCGAAGGTGGCAGAAGGAGGGGAAGACAGAACAAGTCATGGATGGACAACATCAGAGAATGGACCAGGATGAATGACTCGGCACTACTGCGCAGAGCCGAGGACCGAGATGGATGGAGGAGGCTTACCACGGCATCGTCTTTCATGTCCCCCCACGACCGCCAAGGTCACGGGTCTGATGATGATGATGAATCAATCAATCCATCCATCCACCCATTCCTAAGTCACCTGTCACACCCCACCATTCCTAAGTCACCTCACCTGTCTTACATGTCGGCATCACCCAGTTAGCCGCCACACCCAGTGACACCCACATGCTCCTCCTTCCTTCCTTCCTTCTCCATGTGCTCCTCCTTCCTTCCTTCCTTCTCCATGTGCTCCTCCGGTCCTGGCTGTACTGCCCTGTACTGCTGACTTCTTCATGGATTCTCAGGCCACAGGATTCGGTGATGTTGCCAGTGAGAGAAGCTGTGGCAGTCTGCCTTTCTTCTTTCTTTTCCCCTCGGTTTTGCCTTGAAGGACAGTGGTCTTCATGAGGTCCGTATCTTGGTTTCGTAGCGCAAGGTCTATAAGGGATGGTGAACAGGATAGCCTGGCGGTTAAAGTGATGCGCTTGTGATCTGATGATCCGGGTTCGAATCTCGTTCAAGAGGATTTTTGTTCTGAAGTTGACATCAGTGCCGACTCCACTCCTCCCAAAAGTCCTTCGGATGAGACCATAAACCGAGGTCCCGTGTGCGAACGCACGCAGAACATCTTGCGCACGCGTTAAAACCCGTTTCGCTTTTCTTTAGAGTAGGCCATTGTGTGCCGGTGGGAACGGGGACAAAATTTACAAAATTGCATGCACACGGGAACTGGGGGTACAAAAGCAGATGAGTGCTTATTCCATTATCCTTGAAACAAAAGTAGTAGTAGTAGTAATAATAATAAAAATGATACCGCTACTACTACTACTACTACTACTACTACTACTACTACTACTACTACTACTGAACTTTCATTTAGTAATGTAAGGAGTTTTTTCCTTGTTGTTTCTAGTACCCAGAACAGAAATAAAGTAGCAGGCGTCAGTTGTTCTGAAGAGTGGCCCTACGCGCTAGACTACGTTTATCCAAAATAATCCACTGAGCACCTGTATGTGGGAGTCCACTGCGCTGGAGAAGCCTCGGGTACAGGCTGCATATGGTCAAGGTTTCAGCAGCCCACTGAACTCTGATCAGAATCTTCACATTGGGTGTGGATCGATGGTCTAGAGGTAACACGCACCTGCCTAGAAAGCGAAATGTCCGGGTTCGATCGTGGTCCGGGTCCTCCCCTCTTCCCCCCCCCCCCTCCAGTCACTACACCGTACCGTCAGTGGTGGTCTGGGTGCTAGTCTTTCGGATGAGACAATAAACCGAGGTCTCGTGTGCTCCACGCATTGAACGCACGTAAGAGAACCCTCAGCAACAAGAGAGGTGTCCCTAGCAAAATTATGTAGAAAAAACCTCACTCTGATAGGGAAACAAATACACATGCTGACACGAAAAGGAGAGAGAACAAAACAATGTTGTTCTTGTGGAGACGCGCTCTTCCCTGGAGAGCAGTGTGAAGTTCAGGCAGGAAACTGTGCTGTGACTTCAAGTTATAGACAACTACTAATGCACAGGGCTTATTGCTCTGTTTCGTCCTCTCAATGTGTGTCTACACAAAAGTGTAATAAGAAGAAACTAGCAGGCATGCACATAGGGTGACCTGGAACATTGTATCAAAAACTCCCCTCCAAATGCACAGGGTGAAATGCTCTCCCTATCTCGGTCCTACCTGAAACTGATTTAACCCCATTTAGTCTCATCTTAGCGAGAGAGATATGATACAATACAACACAATACAATACAAAACTATGCAATACAATGCAGTGCGATGCAATACAATACATACAACACAACACAGCATAACGCAATACAGTACAATCCAATGCAATACAACACCACACCATACGATAACATAACAGACCATGCCATGCCATGCGTGCCATGCCATACCATGCCACGGTTTGCCATGTCTTGCCATAGCACGCAACGCAACATGTACAACAACACAACACCCTACAGAAGATACAATAAGAGATGGACAACCGAAGTTGTGAAGAATTGCTGGTCTGAAGCACAGCCAAAGCTACATGCATGCTCTGTGTGTGTGTGTGTGTGTGTGTGTGTGTGTGTGTGTGTGTGTGTGTGTGTGTGTGTGTGTGTGTGTGTGTGTGTGTGTGTGTGAGAGGACTAGTTCAAAAAGGTCGGTCTTCAATTTTACCTCTCTTCACATAAATGGGATATTACACACAGACCACATAGGCACACACACATTACACACACACACACGCACGCTCACGCACGCACACACACACACACACACACACACCCCACTCACACACACACACAACACACACACACACAACCACACACACACACACACAACACACGGACCAATCGGAGGTGTGCATGTCCACGACGATGAAGCAGCTTTTTCTTTTAGTTCGAGAATAATGGGGAAAAACCTGAGGGGCTTATGTTTCTTT
>CM054146.1:4276891-4301891 GCA_028751875.1 Rapana venosa
GTAACCACACTCGACGCTGCTTCACTTGGCTGGGGGAAAGCGAGTGCTCCGACCACTGAGCTATCCCGTCCAGATTACAAATGTAATGCTGCATGAGTTGCATCCTTGAGTTTCTTAAAGTGCTCCTTGAAAACCCCTTGTATTTCACACTGAAAAGACAATGGACACCAGCCGAGTGGTTAAGACTGCTCTGCTTCTGTCCCACGGGTCCGTGAAGTTGGGGGTTCGAATCCTGGTGGCATCTGGTGAATTGAAGGTGGGCATTTTTACAATCTCCCTAGTCGACTTCAAGTGCAGACCTGCCAGTGCCTTTGCACATTAAGTAGTAGTAGTATGTTCTTTCGAGCCAGAAGGCCCGTAGAGCCGGAGCTTATCCCGGTTTCTGTAGCGTTAGGTTTTTCACCACCCCTGTGACAGGACGCTAGTCTGTCGCCAGATACTTCCCCAGCAGAGCTGGTACCCACTTGTACACCTGGGTGGAGTGAGGAAAATAGGAGTAAAGTGTCTTTCCCAAGGACACAACACCGAGCCGAGCGGGGATCGAACCCGCGACCTCTGGATCACGAGTTGACCGCCTAAACCACTCGACCACGGTGCCTCCCAGATATGCACATTAAGGATCCTTTAACTGATACCAGTGTTCAGTGGGTTACAGAAACAAGAATGTACCCAGGACACATCCCCAAAGTCGGAATGTGGCTACCTTCATGGTGGGCAAAACGGTCACATATGCAAAATCTGGCCATCGGGAACCTCGAGCTCTTGCGGAAGAAGGTGTGTCTGTGTGTTGTGTGTGTGTCTGTCTGTGTGTGTTTGTGTGTCTGTGTGTGTGTGTGTGTGTTGTGTGTCTGTCTGTGTGTGTGTCTGTGTCGTGTGTGTGTCTCTGTCTTGTGTGTTCTTGTCTCTGTGTTGTCTGTCTGTGTGTGTGTGTCTCTGTCTCTGTGTGTGTGTGTGTGTGATCTATATAAACTGTGCTGTACAATGGTAAAAGAAGAGACTGTTCTTATTCATCTCGAAGAACGTGATAAACCATTGAAAATACCTGGATGTCCTTTCATTGGTGTTGATGAACGAGGAAGACAGTGTGACATGTGTAGAGGGAAATACTGCAGCAGGACTGCCATGAGTGAACATCCAGGATACAGAAACTGCTGCGGAGAAATAATGATTGGGGTTTGTTTTTGTTGTTTTTTTAATCTGAAAGGTGCGTTTAAGAATTCATGGTAGATATGCTGGAAAACAGTGTGCAGGATAATTACAATGGTTCAGTTGACATTCTGTTGCTTTTTATTCATGTGCTGTATTTATGAACCTTGGCGTATGGAAAGGAAGATGTGGCCACAATGGCTGCCTCACTGCTCCCTGTGGTGGTGGGGGTGTTGCTCCTCAGCCAGAGCCCAGGGTCACCACTGTGAGGTTCTGTGGGCACAATGGCTGCCACCATCAGTTAACACAGCGCATTCAGGTCTGAGGTTACGTGGTGACCGAGCCATGTGTCAGTGGTGATACTGTGTTATGTGGTCACTGATGTGTGTCAATGTTTATACTGTGTTGTGTGGTAACTGATGTGTCAATGTTTATACTGTGTTATGTGGTCACTGATGTGTCAATGTTTATACTGTGTTATGTGGTCACTGATGTGTGTCAGTGTTTATACTGTGTTATGTGGTCACTGATGTGTGTCAGTGTTTATACTGTGTTATGTGGTAACTGATGTGTGTCAATGTTTATACTGTGTTATGTGGTCACTGATGTGTGTCAGTGGTGATACTGTGTTATGTGGTCACTGATGTGTGTCAGTGGTGATACTGTGTTATGTGGTTACTGATGTGTGTCAATGTTTATACTGTGTTATGTGATAACTGATGTGTACAAATGTTTATACTGTGTTATATGATAACTGATGTGTGTCATGTTTATACTGTGTGCAGATGGTGACCACAGTGACAGCGGCAGCAGCACAAGACTGTCTGACACCCAGACACAGGAAGGTGCTACTGAAGAACACTGAGCAAGTCGTCACCAACGTTTGGGGGGAGGGGGAAGGAGGGTGGAAATGATATGAACAAGTAGTTTGGATGGCTTTAATTTTTATACTTGGGGAGGGGGGAGAGAGAATTTTGGATGGTAGTTTCAGTCCTGGCTTTGGGGTCAGTGTTGTAGTTGCAGTGGCTAGTATGTGTAATGAAGAAGTATTTCAGGTGGCTATAGTTTCAGTGGCTAGTATATGAAGAAGAAAGAAGTATTTCAGGTGGCTATAGTTTCAGTGGCTAGTATATGAAGAAGAAAGAAGTATTTCAGGTGGCTATAGTTTCAGTGGCTAGTATATGAAGAAGAAAGTATTTCAGGTGGCTATAGTTTCAGTGGCTAGTATATGAAGAAGAAAGAAGTATTTCAGGTGGCTATAGTTTCAGTGGCTAGTATATGAAGAAGAAAGAAGTATTTCAGGTGGCTATAGTTTCAGTGGCTAGTATATGAAGAAGAAAGAAGTATTTCAGGTGGCTATAGTTTCAGTGGCTAGTATATGAAGAAGAAAGTATTTCAGGTGGCTATAGTTTCAGTGGCTAGTATATGAAGAAGAAAGAAGTATTTCAGGTGGCTATAGTTTCAGTGGCAGGCAGAAGTAGTGATAGTAGTATTTAGGGCCCAGCTTTTTAAAAAAGTGATCACCATTGTGTGACTATGATCGTCTGAGCTATCTGCCATTTTTCAATGAAATTGCTTTGGAAAGAAATAACCTGATTGCAGGTCATCCACCCCACAGGTACATGATCGCAGCGATGCCCTTCCCCCACTACTGCATTCTCCACTGATGACAACATGACGCAAAATAACGAGAGACAATGAATGTTGAGAGAAACTACATTACTGTTTATATAGGCGGTCCTTTGCTGCCCATTCCCTCCAAAATGAAAAACACTCTGAATGAAGAAGAATTTCAGCAGAATGCATTTTTTATGCGTAGAAGAGTAACGGTACAAAGAGACGGATCTATAATAATAATGTGTGGACTTTTTGAAGCACTGAATCTTGTAAAGCAAAAAAGTCACAGAGTTTGTAGTCAAATCATCCGTCTGTGCTACTGCATGGTTAAGATTGTGTCCCTCATTCTCAACACTTCAAAAGCATGTTTACCTTAAAAACGAGTTCCTGAAAGTGATGTGTAGCCAGAGATTGACCTAAACACTGCAGTTGTGTAGCTAATAAAGTGTGCAGTCTTCAGTCAACAGTCTTCACACGTAGAGCACAACTTTCAATTGCTGGACAGGTTGACACCGTTTTAGTCAGCAAAATGCTGGGTCCACCAACAGAGATGCAACTGCACTGTCACCAAACCTGCCCTACCCAGGCTTTGGTTCCAGCACTGGGCAGTGAGTGATAAGAAACATTTCAGATGCGGGGTTCGTTCACACACTGCTCAACCGTTCTCGAATGTTGAGGCTCCCTTTGCAAGGTGGCCTAGAATACCCTTGAAATTAACTGCAATGTCAGTCTGTGACAAAACCCCTGGAAAATCAAAGCATATCTGTCATAAATACTCAGTCAAAGGATGAGGATAAGCTTAGATACATTTTTGTGTGGAAAATATACATGAATAGCAGTTCAAATGCGAGTGTTTACGTGGACAAAACAAAGTGGAAGAAGCAGACGACAAAGTGTGTAAGGGAAGTTACAGGTAACTACTGGTTTTGCACATACTCAGTAAGTTAATGAAAGTCGCCGTATTGATTGCCCATTGAATACACAATTATTATGTCCATCAGAGCTCAAAACGACAAAGCAAGGCAGAAGCTGTGCACGAGATGCCTCGTTAACTGATGAAAGCAGAGTTGAGAGACTGGATGACCAAAGTAGCAGGAAAGAAAAGTATTTTTGCTGAGCAGTAGATAAGTAGCATTGACCTGCAGCCAGTAGTGGACAGATGTGAGGCGGTCACCAGCTACAAAGAGCCAGTATAGGCCAGCCCCTATCTGACACTTTGTTTGGACTTCAGTTGCTCTAAAACAGTAAAAGGCAACAGCCAGTATAGGCCAGCCCCTATCTGACACTTTGTTTGGACTTCAGTTGCTCTAAAACAGTAAAAGGCAACAGCCAGTATAGGCCAGCCCCTATCTGACACTTTGTTTGGACTTCAGTTGCTCTAAAACAGTAAAAGGCAACAGCCAGTATAGGCCAGCCCCTATTGACACTTTGTATGGACTTCAGTTGCTCTAAAACAGTAAAAGGCAACACGTATCAGTAGAACTGGTACCCAACACTCGTCTCTAAAAGATTTAAGTCGTGATTTTGTACTTGATGAAGCAGACAGACGTGACAAGCGATAATTGGGCTTTGGGTGTCCACCTACCGCCATTTCGTTTCCGAGCGCAGCACACTAAAAAGTGTTAAAAAACCATAATAAAAAATGCCTCAGCTTCATGGGGCTGATTCCCCTGACTCCCCCCTTTGCATGTTTCCCCCCCCCCCCCCCCCCAACTTAATTCTGTCTCTGGATTCTCAAAGGTTGGCAGTTATGCAGATAAATTGCTGCTTGTATTTGTCTGGCAGTCAGTGGAAGGTCTTGGTGAGTGCAGATTACAAATGTTATTCTGCGTGAATTGCACCCTTTAATTTTTTGGGTTAGAAAACTCCTTGAAAACTCCTTGAATTTCATACAGAGAAACCTGTATGTGAACCACCATGCAGGTGGCTGTAGTTTCAGTGATGGGGACTAAGAAGTCAAATTTCAGGTGGCTGTAGTTTCACTACTGGGGAGTAATAAGTGAAATTCCAGGTGGCTGTAGTTTACTGGGGAGTAATAAGTAAAATTTCAGGTGGCTGTAGTTTACTGGGGAGTAAGATCACTTCTTTTTTCAGTAATGACTTGGAGCTATCTAAAATACTTTATCGTAGGAAATAATTATCACTTTTTTTCCCACCTGTGAAATAAAGATACCACAATGGCCACAACCACCACCCATCCACCCCCTTTGCAGCAGCTGAAATAAAGACATTGTAATGCTGCCTCATTACAGTAACCCCTCTCCCCCTCTCCCCTCAACCCTTGTTTAAAAAATGGCTGGAAAAGGTTTGTTTCCACATTTGCTGCAGAGGGGGAGGGGGTTCATGCATGCCTGTGTTTCTGGCTTGTGTGTGTGTGTGTGTGTGTGTGAATCAATCAAATTTTAGTTTTTGCGGGCCATATGAACACACAATATGAAAAAGCAACCATGGAGCAGTCAAGGTGATATAATGCAGTAAGCTCGCAGTCTTTTGTTGCAGGCATGGAAAGAGCTACACGTTTCTGATCTTTAGACATTTAATTACATGAACTGCCAGGCTCACAATCGGTTTCTCAGAAGGGTTTGAATACAGCATCTGAACCTTAAAGCCTGATGGAAACCTGTGATAATAAAGGGGGATATAACGTTTACGCAAAGTTGCATATTTTGGGCATATGAGCAAAAAATGACATAAATCTTCAACGGCAGATCCGTCACACTGCACACAATAAGGATTTAGAGGTGCTTTCTTATAACGTGGAATGCCTTTCAGTGGCAGTGTATTACTTCTTAATAAGCAAAGTATACGGCGGTGTTCAGAGGACACCAGAAGCCCCACATAATTGGCTCTACATATATCAGGGTGGTCATTCAAATAATCCGGATAAGACATAAAAGTGTCATGCCAGTTCTGGCGATACAAGTCTGGTTTTGAAAGTAATAATAATAATAATGTATGGAATTTATATAGCGCTGAATCTTGTAAAGCAACAAATCAAAGCGCTCAGATTTTATTTCATACCACGTTCTGATAAACATCTCCAGTATCTTGCATTTCCCAGACATTCACTGGTTCGCCTTGACTGAAGGAACACTACCTTGTACTTACACAAGGGTACAGTCACAAAACACAGCATTACCCCTTCTCTCCTCACTAGCTGACATTTAACCATTTTGAGAGTGTTGCTCAAATTACCTGACCAACACTGCGGGTGTCTGTATCTCTCTGGGCCTGGGTGATGCCGGGATGTAGTATGATGGAAAGAATGCAGCCCTGTCAAGTCGTCTCAAAGCACATGCTCTTCCACAGCAGCCCCATTACATCATACACATCATTGTTTTATTATGCAATAAAAAAAATCGCCATACCCATCACTCTTGCCAAATACAACCGTCATAATAAATAAAAAGCATATGTGATATAAAACCACCTAAAATACAACAATCATGATAAACCCACACCACGTGTAAAATGAAATGCCATAATAGACCCACACCACATGTAAAATAAATCCACTTAAAAGTACAACCATAATGAACCCCTACCACAAGTGACATCAAACCATCTAAAAAAAAACTGTTGTAACAATTCCACACCACATACAACCACCTAAAATGCAATCGTAACAAACCCCTAATATAATAATAAACTACATATGGAATAAAAACGCCTAAAATAAGCGTGCAACTGCCATAATAAACATCTGGAATAAAACTACTAAAATAAACGTGCAACTGTCATATTAAACTACAACATGGAATAAAACCACCTAAAGTAAACGTGCAACCGTTATAATAAACTACATATGGAGTAAATTCGCTAAAATAAACGTGCAACCGTCATAACACTACATACGGAATAAAACCACCTAAAATAAGCATGCAACTGTCATAGAGAACTACATATAAAATAAAACTAGGCCTACCCAAAATACATGTGCAACCGTATTAATAAACTACATATAGAATAAAATCGCCTAAAGTAAATGTGCAACTGTCGTAATAAACTACAAATAGAATAAAACCATCTAAAGTAAACGTGAAACTGCCTTAACAAACTGCAACATGGAATAAAACTACCTAAAATAAACGTGCAACTCGTAATAAACTACAACATGGAATAAAACTACCTAAAATAAACGTGCAACTATCGTAATAAATACAACTGGAAATGAAACTACGAAAATAAATATGCTACTGCCTTGAAAAAATGCAACATGGAATAAAAGTAGGCCTACCTAAAATATGCAACTGTCATGATAAACTACAACATGGAATAAAACTACCTAAAATAAACAAGCAACTGCCATAATAAACTACGTCTGGAACAAATTTATAAAAAAACCGCCCTAAAATAAACATAGAACCGCTATAATAAATTACGTATGGCATAACAATACCTAAAAATAAACCTGAAACCATCATAATAAACTACATATGAAACGAAAGTACCTAAAGCAAATGTGCAACTGCCATAATAAACTACATATGAAATAAAACGACCTAAAGCAAATGTGCAACCGCTATAATAAACTACACTGAATAAAAACCACATGAAATAAACATGCAACTGCCATAATAGATAAACGGGGAAAAACCCACCTAAAATAAATGTGCTACTGCCATGACAAAATGCTACATGGAATAAAACTACTAAAATAAACATGTAACTTGTAATAAACTACAACATGGAATTAAACTACCTAAAATAAACGTGTAACTTGTAATAAACTACAACATGGAATAACACTACCTAAAATAAATGTGCAACTGTCGTAATAAATGATGTATAGAATAAAACCGCTAAAATAAACCTGCAACTGTCATAATAAACTACATATGGAATAAAACCACCTAAATTGAACGTACAACTCATAATAATTAAACTACATGTAGAAGCAACTACCTAAAAGTAAATGTGCAACTGTTGTAAATGACGTGGAATAAAACCACTAAAATAAACGTGCAACTGTCGAAGTAAACTACATATGGAATAAAACTACCTGAAATAAATGTGCAACTGCCATAATAAACTGAATCTAAAATAAAACTACCTAAAATGAATGTGCAACTGCCATAATAAACTATGTCTGGAATGAATTTTTAAAAAACCCACCCTAAAATAAACAGAACCGCTATAATAAACTACATATGGAATAACACTACCTAAAATAAACATGGAACCATCATAATAAATTACATATGAAACAAAAGTACCTAAAGAAAATGTGCAACTGCCATAATAAACTACAACATGGAATAAAACTACTAAAATAAACATGCAACTATCATATTAAACTACAACATGGAATAAAAACCACCTGAAATAAACGTGCAACCATCATAATAAACTACATCTGGAATAAAACTACTAAAATAAACGTGCAACTATCATAATAAACTACAACATGGAATAACACTACCTAAAATAAACGTGCAACTGCCATAATAGATAAACTGGGGGAAAAAACTCCACCTAAAATAAATGTGCTACTGCCATGACCAAATGCAACCTGGAATAAAACTACCTAAAATAAACGGGCAACTGTCAAAGTTAACTACATCTGGATTAAAAAAACACCCTTAAAATAAACGTAGAAACCGCTATAATAAACTACATATGGAATAAATCTAAACCTGAAACCATCATAATAAACTACATATGAAATAAAACCACCTAAAATAAACGTGCAACTATCATAATACACTACATCTGGAATAAAACTACCTAAAATAAACGTGCAACAATCATGATAAACTACATATGAAATAAAAATACCTGAAATAAATGTGCAGCTGTCATAATAAAGTACATATGAAATAAAAGTACCTAAAATAAACGTGCAACTGTCATAATAAATTACATATGGAATAAAACTACTAAAATAAACGTGCAACTATCATAATAAACTACAACATGAAATAAAACTACTAAAATAAACGTGCAACCTTCATAATAAACAGAATAAAACTACCTAAAATAAATGTGCAACTGTTAAAATAAACTTTGACTGGAATATAAAAAAAAAAGCCAGCCAAAGTATTGTATCGTCACCACCACCAATGCTGAAATAAAGCCAGCCAACGTATTGTATCATCACCACCACCAGTGGTGAAATAAAGCCAGCCAAAGAATTGTATCATCATCACCACCACCACAACCAGTGGTGAAATAAAGCCAGCCAAAGTATTGTATCATCACCACCACCACCAGTGGTGAAATAAAGCCAGCCAAAGTATTGTATCATCACCACCACCAGTGGTGAAATAAAGCCAGCCAAAGTATTGTATCATCACCACCACCACCAGTAGTGAAATAAAGCCAGCCAAAGTATTGTATCATCATCACCACCACCACCACCAGTGGTGAAATAAAGCCAGCCAATATAATGTATCACCACCACAACCACCAATGGTGAAATAAAGCCAGCCAAAGTATTGTATCATCACCACCACCACAAGTCGTGAAATAAAGCCAGCCAAAGTATTGTATCATCACCACCACCAATGCTGAAATACAGCCAGCCACAGTATTGTATCATCATAACCACCACCACCACCACCAGTGGTGAAATAAAGCCAGCCAAAGTATTGTATCACCACCACCACCAGTGGTAAAATAAAGCCAGCCAAAGTATTGTATCACCACCACCACCAGTGGTGAAATAAAGCCAGCCAAAGTATTGTATCATTACCACCACCACCGCCACCAGTGGTGAAATAAAGCCAGCCAAAGTATTGTATCACCATCACCACCACAAGTGGTGAAATAAAGCCAGCCAAAATATTGTATCATCACCACCACCACTACCAGTGGTGAAATAAAGCCAGCCAAAGTATTGTATCACCACCACCATCACCACCACAAGTGGTGAAATAAAGCCAGCCAAAATATTGTATCATCACCACCACCACTACCAGTGGTGAAATAAAGCCAGCCAAAGTATTGTATCATCACCACCACCACCACCACCACCACAACCACCACCACCACCACCACCACCAGTGGTGAAATAAAGCCAGCCAAAGAATTACACTTCATTACCACACACACACACACACAATACTGAAATAAATCCTGTCATACTGTTACATCTCATAAGAGCCAAACCATCACAGGCCTACTCTTTCGAACAGCGGAACAGGATTTAACGTGTGAGCAAGATGTTCTGCATGCGTTCGCACACGGGGCCTCGGTTTATAGTCTCATCCGAAGGACTTACACAAAGGGAAGTGAAAGGAAAGAAATGAATGGGCGGTGCTGCTCTTGTGGCGATGTGGTCTTCCCAGGGAGAGCAACCCGAATTGAAAGCAGAGAAAATTTAATCTGTCAGGACTGCAAGTGTGAAATACAATGGAATATCTCTCCCCTCTTGATAAGACTTAGCACACATTTTGTCACATCTATCTCCCTCTGCATCTTCCCTTCACTTCATTATAATCATTACCCCCACCTCCCTTAGTTTTGTTCAGTCTTTTTTAAAAGTAGGCCTACTGAGTACAAACAAGCTAACTGCCACTGGTCGCGTCTTGAATAAAGGGAGAGTACCTTTACTCAATCAAAAGTAGTAAAACTTAAGGTTGTTTCCCTTGCACCATACACGTTACACCTGGTTGGCTGGTGGTGTCTGCAGGGATGTGACATGATGGACAGAAACTCCGGTGTCGTGTGTCAAGTCAAGTAAAGTCAAAAGTTTATTTCCAGATGGTACATTGAATAAACAATGCATTTACTTTTTTTCATCAAGCCATCTATCTAAAACAAATTTTTTTAATGATTATACTGAAATACTACATTATTGCATCCTTTACCATTAAATTAAACCAGTAAAAAAAGGAAAATCGATAAGGTAATACATTGGAAATACAAATTACCACATAAACATATACACGCAAAAACATACTCATACACACCTGCGCGCGTGCGCGCTCACGTCCACACACACACATTTAAATAAAGAAGTGCGTGTGTGTGTGTGTGTGTGTGTGGTGTGTGTTCTTCTGTTTCTGAAATCTCTGAGATTTGGGTTTTTTCAGTTGTCGTTTTGTTGCAACTGTGGATACTGGTTAGGGTTTCGTTTACATTTTTTGGTCATACTATTATGATTTCATGTTGCCTTGTCTTGCCCTTCCCTGCCCTTCTTGCCTTGCTCTTCCCTACCCTCCTTGCCTAGCCCTGACCTGCCCTTCCGTGCCTAGCCCTGCCCTGCCCTACCCTGCCCTTGTTTCCTTGCCTTGCCCAGAAACGAATGCGATTGTGCACATGAAAGCTGACGAGTATGGGTGGTATGTAGCAGGAATGTAAATACTGGATGAAGAAGCTGAGAGGAAAGAGGAAGCAAATACATAGCAGCACTCAGTCCTCTCCCATAGCTGACAGCCAGCTGTCTGTCATAATAATATTAATAATGATGATAATAATGATAAAAAAAGTAATGATGATGATGATGAAGATGACAATAATAACAACAACAATAACAACAACAACAACAATAATAACAACAACAACAACAACAACAACACCACCACAACCACCACCAACAACGACAACAACACTACTACTACTACTACTACTACTACTACTACTACTACTACTACTACTACTACTACTACTACTGATGATGATGATGATGATGATGATAAAAATGGAATTTATATAGCACTTTATCTTGTAAAACTAAATCAAAGCGCTCAACACACATACATGATGATAGGGAGCCAGCTATGGCCAGTGGTGTGGACAATACCCCTCTCCCCCCACCTTGCCATCTCATCATGGAGAGGGATGTGCATCCCCAAGTTCAGCTCGCCTGAGACTCCCTGTCTGAAAACTTCAGTGCAGTGCCTGCACACTGACTTCTCAGGGAGTTATTAAGGAAGAGGTGGCCTGGAGTCATCGAGGTGGACTTGATATGCAGACCAGTCATGTGGGGGTCTCCATCTCTTTGGGGTGTGTGAGTGTGTGTGTGTGTGTGTGTGTGTTGTGGTGTGTGTGTTATGTGTGGTGTGGTATGTGTTTATGTTGTGTTGTGTGTGTGTGTGTGATAGTGTGTGTGTGTATGTGTGTGAGAGAGAGAGAGAGAGAGAGAGAGAGAGAGAGAGGAGAGAGAGGAGAGAGGGAGAGAGAGAGAGTGTGTGTGTGCGTATGTGTGGAGTGTGTGTGTATGTGTGTGTTATGTTGTGTAGTGTATGTGTGTGTGAGTGTGTGTAGTGTTGTGAGTGTGTGTATGTGTGTGAGTGTGTGTGTATGTGTGTATAGTTAGTTTTCAGTTAACGTCCTTCACAAAAAGTGATATCAGACGATTGGTGTGTGTGTGTGTGTGTGTGTGTGTGTGTGTGTGTTGTTGTGTGTGGTGCGTGCGTGCGTGCGTGCGTGTGTGTGTGTGAGTGTGCGTGCATGTGGGGTGTGAGTGTGTGTATGAGAGTGTGTATACGTCCGTGCATGTATGTGTATTTGCATGTATGGTGTGTGTGTGTGCGCGTGCGTGCATGCGTGTGTGTGTGTGTGTGGTGTGCGTGTGTGTGTGTGTGTGTTTGTGTGTGTGTGTGTGTGTGTGTGTTTTGTGATGAGTGTGAGTATATGTGTGAATGTGTGTGTATGTGTGTGTATGTGTGTGTGTGTAGTGTGTGTGTGTATGTGTGTGTGTGTGTATGTGTGGTGTGTGTGTTGTGTGTTGAGTGTGTGTGTGTGTTGTGGTGTGTGTGTGTCGTGCGTGTGTGAGTGTGTGTGTAGTGTGGTGTGTGGTGTGTGGTGTTGTGTTGTGTGGAGTGAGTGTGCGTGTGTGTGCGTGTGTGTGTGTGTGTGAGTGTGTGTGTGTGTGTGTGTGTGTGAGTGTGTGTGTGTGAGTGTGTGTGTGTGTATGTGTGTGTTGGTGTGTTGTGTGAGTGTGTGTGTGGTGTGTGTGTGTGTGGTGTGAGTGTGTGTGTGTGTGCGCGTGAGTGTGTGTGTGAGTGAGTGAGTGTGTGTATGTGTATGTGTGTATGTGTGTGCGTGCGTGCACATTTGGACTTGATGGAACTATTAATTGTACTGGTTGTATGACTGCGTAAGAATGAGTTGATTGCAAGGGCTTTGATTTGTCTGTGCAAGATATAGCGTGTGTATTGTACTGTATTGTAATGTACTGTATTGTATTTTATACATTGTCTTGTCTTGTATTGTGCTGTATGTATTGTACTGTACTGTACTGTATTGTGATGTATTGTATTGTATTTTATACATTGTCTTGTCTTGTATTGTACTGTATTGTACTGTATTGTATTGTACTGTATTGTAATGTGATGTATTGTACTGTACTGTATTGTATTGCGATGTATTGTATTGTACTGTATTGTATTGTATTGTGATGTATTGTATTGTACTGTACTGTATTGTATTGCGATGTATTGTATTGTACTGTATTGTATTGTATTGCGATGTATTGTATTGTACTGTACTGTATTGTATTGCGATGTATTGTATTGTACTGTATTGTATTGTATTGTGATGTATTGTATTGTGATGTACTGTATTGTATTGTGATGTATTGTATTGTGGTGCATTGTATTGTACTGTATTCTATTGTATTGTGATGTCTTGTATTGTGATGTATTGTGATGTATTGTATTGTATTGTGACGTATTGTATTGTGATGTACTGTATTGTATTGTGATGTATTGTATTGTGATGTATTGCATTGTGATGTATTGTATTGTGATGTATTGTATTGTGATGTATTGTATTGTGATGTATTGTATTGTGATGTATTGTATTACACTTTTTTGTCGTTTCTCGGCCAGAGCTCCGACGTTCACCAATGGTAAGGTTTTGCCTATGCAAGAATTTTTGCCCACCATGAAGGTAGCCACATTCCGACTTGGGGGACGTACTGCACTGTGTTGTATTATAAGGGGCTATAGGGGGCTCTGCAGAGAGGGGGCATCTTTTCAGCCTGGCTGCTGCTTCTGATCTTGATGAGGAGGGGGAGTGAGGGGGGGTCAGGGGTGGGGACGGGATGTGAAGTTTACTGGTCCTTCTCCATCTCTCATTCTCTCACTCGCAGAACATCTTGCGCACACGTTAAAACCCGTTCCGCCTTTCGGAAAGGTAGGCCTTTGTCTGCCAGTGGGAACGGATGACAAAATTTACAAAACTGCATACACACGGGGACAAAATTTACAAAACTGCGTACACATGGGGACTGGATGATAAAAAGCACATGACTGCTTATTCCATTATCCTCGAAATAAAAGAAAAAAGAAAGAACTGTGGCTCCAAGCACCACGTCCCCAGACCTTGCCTTAGCTGTGGCGCAAGAATAATGATATGAAGGAGGGTGCATGTATTGTACTGCTGTATTGTATCGTTATATTGTACTGTTGTGTTTTAATGTGCTGTTATGTGCCGTGCTGCTTTGTATTTGATTATCATAAATCAGTAAAAAGGCATACGACACCCTGAAGAAACTCACAAAACCACTTCAAACCAAATCATCAGTCATTGAAGACAGCTCCGGAAACCTCCTCACAGAAAGCTCAGTTGCATTGAACAGGTGGTCTGAGTATTTTCAAGAACTATACAACTACCCAATCCAACCTGACAAGAGCATAATAGAAGAGGTAGCAGCAACATCAAGAGTACCCTCGCCATTACCTACACTGAGGGAAGAAGTGGAAGAAGCCATCCGCAGTTTACAAGTAGGAAAGTTCCCAGGAGCAGACAACATACCAGCAGAGCTGCTCAAGCATGGTGGCGAAACAGTTATCACACATGTTACAGCTATCTGTCAGAAGATTTAGGAGACAAAACAGTGGCCAACAGAATGGACACAATCACTCATCATACCTCTGCCCAAGAAAGGGAATTAACGCCAATGCCCAAACTATAGAACAATCAGCCTCATCAGCCACGCCAGCAAGATCATGCTCAAAGTTATTTTGAATCGACTCAAGAAGGAGGCAGAAGAACACCTTGCAGAGGAACAAGCTGGGTTCAGGGCAGGCAGGAGCACAATCGAACAGATTTTTAACTGCCACATGCTGATGGAAAAACATCTTCAACATCAGAGAGACCTGTTCCACAACTTCATTGACTTCAAGAAGGCTTTCGACAGAGTATGGCACGAAGGCCTGTGGCAGGTCCTCAGAATGTTTGGCATTGAAGAAGGACTAGTGCAAACCATTCAAGCACTATACATCACGCAAGCAGTGCAGTCCTTCTGAACAATCAGGTCGGAGACTACTTCAAAACCACAGTTGGGGTCCGACAAGAATGCCTGTTAGCTCCAGTCCTGTTTAATCTGTTCTTGGAAAATATTATGAGAGAAACCCTCCATGACTTCCACTCCACCATTTCCATTGGCGGCAGACCCCTCAACAACTTGCGGTTTGCCGATGACATTGACCTCATAGGCGGAAGTAACACAGAGCTGCAAGATCTTACGACCAGACTTGAGAACAGAGCTGGAGCATATGGGATGGAGGTGAGCTCGGAGAAAAGTAAAGTACTTGTGAACAGCATGAGCAACGCCATTGCTAAAATTTACATGAACGGCCAGCAACTGGAGGAGGTAGACGCTTTTAAATACCTTGGCGCTACACTCACAAAGGACAGGCGATCAACGACAGAAATCAAAGTCAGACTAGCCATGGCAACATCTTCCATGACAAAACTCACCACCATATGGAAAAGTAAAGAGATCAGTTTCCCAATTAAACTTGTTATAGTGTGCACTTTGCACACTATAATATTTGAACTAAACCCCTCTTTCCTTCCCCTCCCCCCCTTTTAGAAAGAATTCTTCAACTTGGTTAGACTTCATGATTTGCTTAGAGTTAGGTTTCTTTGACAACTTCTAAGTTACAGTGTTGTGTTTAAACAAACAACTTCTCAGTCTGTTTGGATACCCATGGTTGTGGTTTGGAATTTCTAGTAATCCACTTGAGGTTTTCTCTGAAGAAACCAATTGAAGTCTGTGTAGTGTCTCTCCTCTCAGCTTTGGTGTCCAGCATGTCTCTGTGGGCTGTGAGACCTGGCAATGGATTGAGGCCTGTGTACTGTTACACCTTCTCTCATGTTAAGTGTCCAGCATGTGCTGTGAGCTAGAAGATGGGCAACTCAGTGCAATGGTGTAGCTAAGTGTCCTCACTGCAGGCCTACAGTCCCAGGGCTGGTGGCTCAGCCCCTTTGTCAGTTACAGTGGAGTCCTCTCTATATTCATGTAGTCTAGAGTGTCCAGTGGAACAGTCATGTAATAAGCACTTTAGAGCTTGCTTGTGGGGCCTCTTTCTTGTTGAATAGCATCCCCCTTTCCCCCTCTCTATTACCCCCACCCCTCTCCTCTATTGAACCAGCAGATTTGTCATGTAGTAGAGACTACATTGGTTGATTTAAATTTGTTTGTCAGCTGATTTGATGTGTGGTTAGGATTTGTTCATCTCAGTTTCCAAATGTATTGATTGGTCAGTTGGAAATAGTAGTCCTGCAACTTAACCAACATAACAGGGTGCACATGGCATTTTAAGTTATTTTCTTGCTGGCTGTCTGAGGCAACTTTCTTCTTGAGTTAGGCTGTGTGCCGTAAAACCTGACAGAATGACTTAGAAGGAAAACAGCAACTGTGTTCTTCTGCTTGAGCTGTAAGTGAGAATTCTCTTCTTTTATTGATGTAGCAGTTGGTTGTTGGTTAAAGAGAATTATTAATGTAAGAGCTGATTTGATAAGTGATTTTCATTTGTGTGTACTAGCTGAATTTAGCTACTGATTGAATATTGTGACTTAGTTCAGTGAAAGTGTGTGTAGTTGCTTTACACATGAATGTTGGCTCAAGTCATGAGACTTTTATTATTGGACGTTCGTGTGAGAAGTGGAATTTTATGAGTAAGTAATTATTTGATGTATTGATTATGTTGAGATGAAGTTTGTAAATTGCACTGATCAAAATAATGTGGATTTGGTAACAGAGCTATTGGGATAGAATACTAAAGCAAAGTTGAATTGAGATAGAGTTGACTGCTCAAAGAGTTGAACTTGAAGACTTGAAGGTTAGGCCTAGGTAGGCCCGTGGTAATTGCCCTGCTAAAGTAGGCAGTCTGACTGGAGGTGTGACTTGATGTATGGTTAGTCGTTTGTGTCGAAAGTGGTTAATTTGTATGTGGTTTTGTGACACACTAGATTTTTCCTGCTCTCTCTCTCTCTCTCTCTCTCTCTCTCTCTCTCTCTCTCTCTCTCTCTCTCTCTCTCTTTCTCTCTCTGTTTGTTTTGGTTAGGGTTTTTTTGGGGGTAGGGGTGGGGTATTCTTAGGATTTTCTTTTAATTGCTTGCTTTGGGGGGAGGGTTGCTGGGGGGGTGGGGGGGTGTTTTTGAAAAGGGTTATTTCCCCTTGTTTTTATTGTGAGACTGTATAAGTATTGGGTTATTATTATTAAGATGTATCCCTAACGGGCGGGGACTGGATGTAAAAAAGCACATGTGTGCTTATTCATTATCCTCGAAATAAAAGAATTTGTCATTGTCATTGTCATTGTCTCTCTCTCTCTCTCTCTCTCTCTCTCTCTCTCTCTCTCTCGTGCTACAATATCCATGGGGTATGATAGGGGCCAATGTTGTGAAAGATCTTAGTAGAGACTAAGTTCTGTGGACATTATTAGGATAATGTCAGTTGAGAGTATTGAGGAAAGGATTTTCCTAGTTATTCTGTAGTCTTTAGTTGTATGATTTACAACTGTACACTCTCTATTGGTTCCCTAGGATTAACTTGGTATTTTGGTGTGAGCCATGAAAGGAATTTGGTTCTCTTATATTCGGCCAGACGACGATATAGCTATTTTGCTATGTGTGCCTTTCATCAATGATGTGCCTAGTTAAATATGGATAGAGTAGTTACCTGAATTTTATCTTTGTTTCAGGTGTGTGTTGTTTGGTAGATAAAAATAAAAAGTGTTACCATAACACCCCTGCGTGGCCTCACATCATTCCTTTGAGTGTGGAGTGCCAGTGTCCTAACATCCCCTTTCCCACGAACCTTGTTCACCTTCCTTCAAACTAAAGCTCTACAAAGCCCTAATTCAGACTATCCTGCTGTACGGAAGGGAAACCTGGACATTGACTGCTGAAACAGCAAAGCGAATCCAGTCATTTGAAACAAAATGCCATAGAAAACTGCTGGGCATATCCTGGAGAGAACGAAAGACCAATGAATTTGTCAAGAGCCAAATAACACGGCTGGCAGGTCCACAGGAACCCCTTCTCACCATCGTCAAGAAGAAAAAGCTGACATGGTTCGGCCACGTCACCCGCCACAACACTCTGCCAAAAACAGTACTGCAGGGAACACTCGAAGGCGGCAGAAAGAGGGGAAGACAGAACAAGTCATGGATGGACAACATCAGAGAATGGACCAGGATGAATGACTCGGCACTACTGCGCAGAGCTGAGGACCGAGATGGATGGAAGAGGCTTACCACGGCATCGTCTTTCGTGTCTCCTCCACGACCGCCAAGGTCACGGGACTGATGATGATGATGATGATGATGTTGATTATAAATCATTGTTGCATTTTATTGTACTCGTGTATTGTTTTGTTGTATTGTATTCTTGTCTTGTATTCTTGCATTATATTCTTGTCTTGTAGTGAAACGTATTGTGGTAGATCTGCCCTGAAGTGGGAATGTGTGGGCCGACATGCAAGACAGTGTTGACAAGTTCTCTGATGCTTGCGACAACTTTGGGTTGACAATCAGTACCAAGAAGACTGAGGTAATGCACCAACCAGCCCCAGGGAAGCCCTACGTTGAACCAAACACCTCTGTAAATGGACATAGACTGAAAGCAGTGGACAAATTTACTTATCTTGGCAGTACCCTCTCCCGCACAGTAGCCATTGGTGATGAGGTCAACACCAGACTCGACAAAGCAAGCGCTGCCTTTGGCAGACTCTGAAAGAATGTGTGGGACAGGAGAGGCATCTCAACAGAAACCAAGATCAAGGTCTACAAAGCGGTAGTGCTCACCACTCTGCACTATGGCTCAGAGTCATGGACAGTCTACCAACGCCATGCTAAAAAGCTGAACCCCTTCCACACCACCTGTTTGAGAAAACTATTTGGCATCAAGTGCCAGGACAAGATCCCAGACACTGAGGTGCTCACTAGAGCAAACCTTCCCAGCATCCACACCATCCTGATGCAGACCCAGCTTTGCTGGGCAGGCCATGTAGTTCGCATGCCAGACCATCGGCTCCCCAAGAAACTTCTGTTTGGCGAACTTCAGCATGAAAAGCGCTCCCAGGGAGGCCAGAAGAAACGCTTCAAGGACACTCTGAAAGCCTCACTGAAAGCCTTCAACATTGATAAACTCATGGGAGCAAGCAGCAATGGAGAGGCCACAGTGGTGAGCAGCTGTACACAGTGGCACCAAGGCCCACGAAGCAAACAGAATTGCGACAGCTGAGCAAGGCAGGCAAGACAGGAAAGATAGAGCCTCCAAGTCTCCAAAAGCAGCCACTATACCCTGTTCATACTGCTCAAGAACTTTTCAAGCACGGATTGGCCAAATAAGTCATCTTTGCACCCACAGAAATGGACCCTCCCAATCCCAGGATGAATAGATGGTCATCATCGATCCCGATGGACAAAGAAGATTATATTTTACTACATTGTATTGTGTTATATTACATTGTATTTTGTTGTATTGTATCATATTGCTGAAATCCCCCCCTCCAAATTGTTCAGTAAAGGGAACAAATTGTTGGGGGTAACCAACAAAAAGGGACACCTGTGACTAAAGCAGGCACTCCATGACGTGTAACCTGAAAGAAAATAGTACTTAACACTTTTATCTGTTTTAAGTTGACAAAAAGGTGGAATGTTAGTTTTTTCTTGGTATTTTGGATAGTTTAAAAGGCAGTCACAAAACTACTAAACAATATGTATGACACAGGAGAGATTCTGACAGATATGAAGAAGTCCATCTACATTGCGATCCCTAAGAAACTAGGCACAGCTGAATGTGACCAACATCGTACAATCAGCCTGATGAGTCACCTCACGAAAGTTCTTTTACCAATACTCATGAAGAGAATGAGAAATAAAATACTCCCAGAAATATCAGAAACGCAATTTGGATTCATTGCAGACAAAGGCACCAGAAATGCAATCTTCACATTGAAAACTCTCATGGAAAGATCCATCGAGGTCCAGAAAGACCTGTACCTCTGCTTCATTGACTACTCAAAAGCGTTCGACAAAGTATGACACTCCGACTTGTTTGATATTATGGCAGGGCTATACATCGATGGGAAAGATCTTCGAGTCCTCAGAAACATATATTGGGAACAGGAGGCAGCCATTAGAGTCGACAACGACATCAGTCAATATAGACCAATCTGCAGGGGTGTGAGGCAGGGCTGCGTGTTCTCACCTGATTTATTTAATGTATATAGTGAAATAATTCTACGAAATATTGAGAATCATGAGGGAATTAGTGTAGGTGGCCACAACATCAACAACCTGAGATATGCAGATGACACAGTCCTTATCGCTGACTCTGAAGAAAAACTGAAAAAGATTTTAACAATAGTAACAGATGAAAGTGAAAAGAAAGGATTACAGCTCAATGCAAAGAAGACAGAATGCATGGTGATCTCGAAAAAAGCTTTTATACCACAATGCAACATAGCCTGTAAAGGAGAGAGAATCAGACAAGTAAACACCTTTAAATACCTTGGATGTACTATCACCCCGGACAGCAAGCCTCAAGACAAAGATCCATGTCTTGAGAGCCTACGTATAGTCCATTCTTCTGTACCGATGTGAGTGCTGGACCCTATCCAAGGACACAGAACAGCGACTAGAAGCAGTGGAGATGTGGTTCATCGGGAGAATCATGAAAGTCTCATGGACAAAAAGAAAAACAAACGCAGAGGTAATGGAAATGGCTGGATACAAGAGATCCCTTCTCAAAACCATCAGAGAAAGACAGCTCAAATTTTTCGGCCATATAATCAGGGCTGACGGACTAGAGAAACTGTTATGGAGTGGCAAAATCTGTGGAAACAAGAGCAGAGGAAGACAATGCACAAAATTTACAGACAGCTTAAACAAATTCGCAACGAATAAAGAGGGCACCAACAATGAGCTCATGAGAGGGACCGAGAACAGGGAAGAATGGAGAGCCATGATCGTGGATGTCTGCAGGACCGGACACTTGAAGAAGAAAAAGTATTTTTAGTTTGTATTAACATTTATAAATGTTTAGAAAATTTTAAAAGTAAAGGAAGAAGGTGTAGAAATCTCAACATTTTCCTGAGACTTCCTGTCAACTTGAGACACCTGGCAGTTCCCAGCTGATCATGAGAGAGTTGACAGTCACCAGCTAAGACAGGTTTCATAGTTGGTCTAGAGGCAGCATGTGTTGTCCGCCCAAATGGATGGGGCTATGGTCGTTCTTTTTTTTATCTCTTTTTTATTTTATTTTAGGTAAGCGTCAATTCTTATTGATTGTGCTTTGATTGTTAGGGGTTATAATATGTTGATATGTGCTACTATAATGTTCTTGAGAGAAATATTAGCATTTGGGAGGAACATGGTTTTGAGATGTTTCTGAAGTTATCTAGGTTAAAGTAAAATGTCAAGATTAGAAATGCATTGATTTTTTTTTTAGTATTTGCCTAGCTATGAATTTTATGTTGTTGATCCAAACACATCCTTTTAATAGTCAAGAAATAATTTACAGACTGTGTGTTGGGTTAGTGGCTTGTAATGTTAAAAGTTGTAAATTTATCTGACATAAAGGTCAGAGATTATAAAAGATGGTAGCACCCATTACTACACATGTGGTGATAGCTGATAGTTAATTTTAGTTTTGTGCCTTTTAGTGTTGATTTGTCTTGTGAGTTAATAGTGATTCATTGGAGCATTTTCCCACAGATCATATTGATTTATATGTTATATTTTGTGTGTGAAGAATGGATTAAGGAAACGTGTTCTAGTGAAGGTCAACAGGGTCTCCCAAGGAGAAACATTTTGTATGTTTTTCTCCTCGATTTAAACAAGGAAGCAAACATGTTTGGAAGGGTTGTGGCAGGTAAGTTGTAGTTATTACAAGAAAGTGCAGATATTTGCAAGCTGCTGAGTTATTCGGTTGTAAAAGACAGAACACATAAGTAGTATGCTACTTACCCTAATTGTTGGGTAAATTGTGCATGGGATTGAAATGCATACAATGGGAACAGTAACACCCTGGGAGTGAAGTTCCTCTGTCTAGCCACTAATGAACAAAGGTTCATGTTGCCAACAAGAAGTTTTTGAGAATGGCTGAAGTAGCCATCCCTGAATTAGTATTGGGCTGTGCTATCCACAGCTGGTGTTTTAGTCCACTTCACGTTGGAATTGTTGTATATGTTTGATTGTGTGTTGGTTAAAGTTGGGAAATATTTCACTACAAGCCAGTTCTTTTATTTTGTAAAACTTGCAAATGGTTCGTATTTGGAAATGTGTGCAGAGAGCACGAAACACCATGAAGCCTAGAATGCTCTTATGGTTTGAGAAGTCTGATTTGGGACATTGTCAGTTGCACAAACCATTAGCTTTCTAAGAATTCAATGTCAATAAACTCTTGTCAACGGCCATTTAATATTTTTTCCTTTTTCTTTTGTAAGAAAGAATCCGAACCCGAAATCTTTTAATGTATCCAGTGAAAGGATAGAGGGCCTGGGCTAGATTGTATTGTGTTGTGTTACATTGTATTGTTTTGTATTGTGTTGTAGTACATTGTATTGTTTTGTATTGTGTTGTATTACATTGCATTGTGCTGCACACCACCTGCAGCACATATATCTGCGTGACGTTTGGCCTACTCATCCTTGGCAGGGCGCCACTAGTTCAGCGCCACTTTCCCCCCTGTATAAATTATAGCTGTTTCTTTTTTCTTACAGCCGTGCCGAGAGTGACTGTCTGTTCTCTACAAAAGTTTCCTAGACAAATTTCTTGTTGCCATGGGGTCTTTTATTGCACGGAAAGCGTGATTCACATGGAACTTCTGTTTATTGTCTTATCCGAAAGGCTAGCACCCAGACCACTGTTCAGTGTCCCAGTGTTGGATGGGGGAAAAGTCTGGCTTCCCTGGCACAGCAAATGCACACATGACCTTTTGCTTTTTCAGGAGTTCGTTTTTTGTGTTTTCGGGTCTCTGTCTTTGAGGTGCCTTGCCTTAGATGTCACAGTCCTCCTCGCTGGCAAGTGCATTAGTTTGTCTGCATGAAAACAGAAAGAATTGTCACCACCAACTTCACGCCGAGGTCGATGTGCTGGGCCTGACTTGACAGGCGCTGAACGGCAGCGCAACGCATTTTCGTTCCCATCACAGACAAGGATAGTTGCTGTCTGAGCGTTGGACGAAGTAAAGAAGGATCACTACCTTGTTAAGTAGACGTTTAGTCGTCTTTCCTTCTGTTTGTTCTTTAGGCTCACAGAGAAGTTTATTCAGACAAAAAAGCATGGCTGTAATGACCAGAAACATTGTGAGCAACGACAAGCCAGCAGATTATAGGGGGCTCAGAAAACAACAACAAAGAAAGACACAATTTCACTGGGCAGCTAGTATACATAAAATTCAGTTACTTTGAAAATAGGGTAGTGATTTCATATTCAGTTTCACTTTGTTTTATTTTTATAAAAAACAAGAAAAAGAGGTTAACACGTTCTAAACGTCCCCGTTATGTTTACAAGACAGGTTCCTCCGGTTTTCCTGTAATTCTGGTGCTCATGCAGAACCAGACTGTGACCAAAGCAGCTACAGGAAGAGGCTCTGTACAGGTTACACTCCGGGTTAGCTAATCCAAGCCAATCCATTCCTGTTATTCATAGCCCCACCGACCAGAGGGGCCATTTCAGGGCTGTCACCTCGTCCACTTTTAAATCTCATATTAAAACTGTGCAGCTATATACTTGCAGGGTCGATCATGTAGTATCTTGTATAGAGTGTCAGTCAGGAAATTGTTTGCTGGTTTTCACAGACTTTTTAAAGTATAAAAAAATGCACTGTGCACTTATTTTGGGAGTTGAGGCCATAGACTAACACCAGGTAGTGATGAGAAAGTTGGAAATGATCATCAAATGAGGATTGCTTGTGTTCCTTCAGTGTTGACCCGGCATAGGCATATTGTGGTGAGGCAGCTAGCAGACGACAATAGATTGAGGGGGTACAGTATTTGCTGATAACAAAAGTTCAAACCTACCAAATTTGTTGGTATTGCCCTGAGTTTTAAGTCAGCGGTTAGTCTTCACAAGAAGTGGTTCTTATTATGTGGATGTCTTAGTGCGTGCAGTACGAATGCAAGATTGACATACGAAAATAGAAGGAAAGATGCCAGAATCTAACTGTTGTGTGTAACCACAATAACAGATTTTGTGAGGTCATCTAAAAGTCAATGAAAAGCCCGTGTCAGTCTTTATTCAATTATTCATTCTTTTACTTCGACAATAACGGAATAAGAGCGCCATTGTGTTCCTTTTTCACACCCAGACCTCGTATACAAGCGGTTTAATACATTTTGTCATCCGTTCCATCCGGCACACAATGGCCTAGCCTACTCCTTCCGAAGGCGGGACAGGTTTTAATGCGTGCACAAGGTGTCCTGCATGCGTTCGCACACGGGACCTCAGTTTATAGTCTCATCTGAAGGACTTTCGGGGCAGTGGAGTCGGCCCTGATGTAAGGGGAAAATATTCCCTGGAACGGGCGTCAGTGGGGGCTTCCCCTTCAACGGGCGTCAGTGGGGGCATCCCCTTGGGCTGGAACCGGTCATCACAGGGCCAGTGCAAGGCTGACCACCAGGCCACCCCACCCACGAAGCCTGTGTGGCCGTGTAGCTTCCCCTACACCTGCTTACTAAAGGCCAAAAGATTCGTCTGCTTATTAGTTTGCATCTAACATGTGTGTGTGTGGTGTGAGAGAGAGAGAGAGAGAGAGAGAGAGAGAGAGAGAGAGAGAGAGAGAGAGAGAGGAACATACAAATTTAGTTATGTAGACAAACAGCTAGACTGTTAGACAGACAGATATGTAGACAGAAAACATATGAGACATACAACACACACACCACACACACACACACACACACACACAAGGCGCGCGCGCGCGCCCGAGCGTGGCACCCAGATGCGTACAATGTATATGCGCGCATGGACACACACACACACACACACACACACACACACTTTTTATTTTATCCAAAAAGTTTGTTTTTTCAAATAATTTTTAT
>CM054146.1:4309391-4331891 GCA_028751875.1 Rapana venosa
AGACGCTATAGCCGAATGGATAGAACTATCAGACTTTAGTCCTCTTTGTCCATGAAGTCATGGGTTCAAATCTCGGCGGAGACATGGTGTGAACTAAGGGTGGTTTTTTAATTTTTATTTTCGCGATCTCCCACGTCAACTTCGAGTGCAGACCTGCCAGTGCCTTAATTGCCTTCATGCATATACTCATGCATCAGAAGATGAAATATGCAGGTTGAGGAGAAGAGAATGCATCAGTCCCTCTGTCCACTGCTGTGAAGTATCTAGGAGATGTTATCGACAACACACTCTCCATGCAAAAATTCATCACCCAGACCTGTCAGTCATGCTACTATCAATTACGGCGTATTGGTGCAATTCGAAAGTACATGTCCACAGATGCAACATCGAAACTCGTGGCATCTCTCATTCTTTCACGTCAGGACTATTGCAATTCTCTTTTGGCTGGTCTGCCATCATCATCTATCCACTCTCTTCAACGTATACAAAACTCTGCAGCTCGACAAGTCCTCAGAAAGAAAAATCTGACACATTACCCCTCTCTTGCGATCTCTTCACTGGCTGCCTGTGCCATAGAGAGTAAATTATAAGATCTGTACCCTCTGTTACAAGTGTCTCCACAAAACAGCACCTTCCTCTGTGAATGTCTTCACCTGTACACTCCTTCTCGTTCCCTTCGCTCTGCTGCAGATTCCTTGTGCTTACGAATACCTAGATTCAGCCAATCCATCGTCGGCCGTCGCTCTCTCTCTGTTTCTGGTCCATCGATCTGGAATGACCTCCCTCTATCTCTATGCTAAAAGCCTTCTTATGACACTTTAAATCCAGTCTCAAGACATAACTATTTATTTCAAACCTAAGATTTTCATCTCCTTCTTCATCTCATAGCTTTTCCCTGCCTTCAACAGCCGATATTCTATTGCCCTGTCAGGGTGTGTGACCTGTGTGTGTGTGTGTGTGTGTGTGTGTGCGTGTGCGTGTGTGTGTATGCGTGTGCGTGAGTGTGTGTGTGCGTGCTGCGTGCGTGCGTGCACATTTGCGCTTGTTGGAACCATTAATTGTTACTGGTTGTATGACTGTGTAAGAATGAGTTGATTGCAAGCGCTCTGATTTGTCTCTGCAAGATATAGCGCTATATACATTCCATTTATTATTATTATTATTATTAAGATCCTATAATTCATGACAGCGTTCGGTAGTTACAGAGAACACGAACATACCCAGCATGCAACCTTTACAATGCAATGAGCTGCTCTGAAGTCGGCCTGTGTCAGCTGAGGCCAGTGGGCAGATGTCGTGAAAAAATGAGAAGCACAGGAGAAGACCGGGCACTACCCACCCCACCCGGTAAGTAACAGAGAGAAGAGAAGAGAAGAGCAAAGAAGAGAAGAGAAGAGTAGAGAAGAGTAGGAAAAGAAGAGAAGGAAAGAAGAGTAGAGAAGAGAAAAGAAGAGAGAGAAGAGAGGAATAGAAGAGTAGAGGAGAAAAGAAGAGTAGAGAAGAGAAGAGAGAGAAGAGAAGGAAAAAAGTAGAGAAGAGGAAAAGAGAATGAGAGAGAGAATAGAGAAGAGAAGAGAATAGAAGTAGAGGAGAATAGAAGAGTAGAGGAGGGAAAAGAAGAGAGAAGAGAAGAGTAGAGAAGAGAAGAGTAGAGAAGAGAAAAGGAAAAGAAGAGAGAGAAGAGAAGAGTAAGAAGAGAAGAGAAGAAAGAAAGAGAAGAAGTAAGAGAAGAGAAGAGAAAAGAGAAGAGTAGAGATAGAGAAGAGAAGAGAGTAGAGAAGAGAAAAAGAAGAGAAAAGAAGAGTAGAGAAGAGAAGAGAAGAGAAAGAAGAGTAAGAAGAGAAGAGAGAGAGAAGAAGAGAAGAAGAGAGAGAAGAGAAGAGAAGAGAGTAGAGAAGAGAGAAAGAGAAGAGAGAGAAGAGTAGAGAAGAGAAGAGAGAGAAGAGAAAGAGAGGAAGAGAAGAAGTAGAAGAGAAGAAGAGAGAGAGAAGAGAAAAGAAGAGAGAAGAAGAAGTAGAGAAGAGAAGAGAAGAGTAGAGAAAGAAGAGAAGAAGGTAGAGAAGAGAAGAGAGAAGAGAAGAGAAAAGAAGAGAAGAGAAAGAGAGAGAAAGAAGAAGAAGAGAGTGAAGAGAAGAGTAGAGAAGAGAAGAGAAAGAAGAGTAGAGAAGAAGAAAGAGAAAGAGTGAAAGAGAAGAGAAGAGAGAGAAGGGAAAGAGAGAGAAGAAGGAAGGAAGAAAAGAAAGAGGAAAAGAGAGAGTAGAGAAGAGAAGAGTAGAGAGAGAAAGGAAAAGAAGAGTAGAAAGAAGAGAGAAGAGAAGAGTAGAGAAGAGAGAAGAGAAGAGTAGAGAAGAGAAGAGTAGAGAAGAGAAGGAAAGAAAGTAGAGAAGATAGAGAAGGAAAGAAGAGAGGAAAAAGAAGAAAGAAGAGTAGAGAAAGAAGAGAAAGAGTAGAGAAAAGAAGAAAGAAAAGAGAGAAGAGTAGAGAAAAGAAGAGAGGAAGAGAAGAGAAGAAGGAAGAGAAGAGAAGAGAAAGTAGAAAGAAGAGAAGAGAAGAGAGAGGAGAAGAGAAGGAGAAGAGAAGAGGAAGGGAAGAAGAGAGAAGAAGAGAGAGAGAGAGGAGAGAAGAGAAAGAAGAGAGAGAAAAGAAGAGAAGGGAAAAGAAGAAGAGAAGAGAAAAGAAGAGAAGAGAAGAGAAAAGAAGAGAAGAGAAAAGAAGTCGAAAACAATAAAAGATTTGATAAACTTCTGTAGGAATTGGTGATTAAATTCTCCAATGTTTTTCTGGAATCTAACATTATGTTACTCTTCTTGAGGGTGTGTGTGTGTGGGGGGGGGGGGGAACTGCTGATAGTTTATTTCACTATTGAAGGACTCTGTTGAAAATGGCCCATTTGAAAGCAGAGGTTCGGAAGGGTCTTCATTTCTGGTTTTTGGAAAAGAAAGTGTGTCAGTGTGTCATTTGGTACACACTTTAACATCCATAAAATAGTGTGCTCACACACTCGCACACGTGCACACACGGTCTCTCTCTCTCTCTCTCTCTCTCTCTCACACCTCGTTCACACAGACACACGCCCGCCTTTCACTCTTAAATAATCCATTTTAGATATTTCACACGAAGAGTTTGTCTGAACAAGAGCTGTGCAAAACAAAAAATACCCCCTTTCCCCCCCCCCCCCTTACACACAAGCAGCCACCAGCGTTGCCTGAACTTCATCCAATCAACACCACGTTGACTGTTCACAGGGAAAGAGCGAAAACTGGGTGGAGGAGGAGAAAAAAGACCGGGGACAAAGAACAGAGGTGACATTAACATAAACACACCCACAGGTACACACACACACACACACGCACACACAGAAAGAGGGCAGCAGACACTGGGGTAACAAAGGCAGAGAGTGGATGAAGCCCAATGCTTTGGTGAACGAGACAACACCAGTCATGGAACACTTGTGTCAAGGGACCGGAACACGCCTTGTAACTTTATCAACGCTTCAAAAGTCTGGGGCCGGCACTTGGCCAGGAATCGTCGTGTTCTCCATCTTCGTCACTACCTCAGTGTCTGGGCCAAGGGCGGCCAACATCTTGTTCTTCGCTAGTGGAGTGGTGTCTGCCGTTACCCTACCCTACCGTGCCGTGCCGTGCCGTACAGCGGTGTGGTCAGCCTTTTGGCCACACCACTTGAATGTCGGGGTAGCTGGGTAAAGGTGTTCTACTGGTGGCACACCCCTGTGGAGGTGACTGACTCACCGCTAGTCCTCGTGGCTCACCACAGTTCAGGTCACTCACCACTGTCCACACAGTGGATCTGTTTGACCTCTTGGGACAGCGCGACCTTCGCTGGAATGACCTTTGTCATGTCATGCCTGCCCGCAACACTGTCAGGAAGACTGTCACACTTCACCCTTCCAAGCTGTCAGGACTGTCACACTTCGCCCTTCCAAGCTGTCAGGACTGTCACACTTCGCCCTTCCAAGCTGTCAGGACTGTCACACTTCACCCTTCCAAGCTGTCAGACCCCGAGCTGTGGAGAAAACCTCCCTCCCTTCCCCTTAGTTTCTGTGGTATGCCTGCAGTGTCCTGCTCTCTGCTAGCATTGTTTCAACATGTTTACTTTTCTTTTTATAGCTGTGTCAGGCTGTTTTGACACTGTCATGCCTGTCTCTTTGATCTGCTCTTCTGAACAATAGTGAGAACACATTTTATTTTTATCTTGGATTTTGCCCTGTGTGTGTTGTGTGTGTGTGTGTGTGTGTGTGTGTGTGTACTTTTGTTACAGGTTTTGTGTATTTTTCAGTGTGATATAGGTGTTTGGACAATAGGAATCCAGTTTCATGTCTCATCATTTTTCTTTTTCCCTTTCATCGTCATCCCTGCTGTTTTTTCTGAATCGTAGATGTGACTAAAACTTCTCTATCTATAGCAGGCACAATGCTCTATAGTTGTTTTGTTTTCTTCCTTCCTTTACTGCTGTTAGCTGTAATTCATTCATCTATTTCATTTCTGGTCAGATCTCTAAAGTACTGGTGCATCAGATTTTGCTGACAAATGAGGTACCAGGTGTGCAGTTCTTTGCATCTGGTTTACATTCGATACCTTTTTTCCTCCCTGCTACGTTGTGAAGATATTTTCAAGATGATGTCCACTTCCATGTTCAAACTTCTCGATGTGCAGTGTTCCACAAGCCACTGGGGGTAACCTTTTTTCACAGATGAGCAGGTCTAGGACCACAGTCTCCTCCAAAGTCTTCAGGGTGCTTTCTGGTGAGGACCTGGCTGCTTTATAAAAAGTTTTAAAACAAACTCTGTTGTCGCTGTTGTTGTTGTCGCTGTTGTTGTCGCTGTTGTTGTTGTTGTTGTTGTTGAGTACTCTTCTCTAGAAAGTGTTCGGTTGCAAGCACGATCGTTAGAGCTTGCCTTGGTTAAAATATTAAAAAAAGAAGAAAGTCTTGTGAAGGTCTTCTTCAGCGGGTGACCCACACCGGCCCATTCAAGGGAAAGAAGCCAGCACATAACAGGGGCAAGACACGCTTTCCTAGCTGCATGTCACCTGAACCTAAATCCACACAATGGTTCACCGACACACGTCAAACCTGTACCACACGGTTGCCAAGGATGTATGTTGAAGAGCTGTGGAACCGTCTGCCCACACACATGGTGACCGTCCTGTCTTCTTTCCGCCAGGTGGCATGCCCTTCCTTTCTGCCCTTTCCTGCAGTCATGTTCTGATGTTTCTGACACACATGACGGCGCCTGTACCCACCCAAAGTGTAGTTATGTTGATTTGTTGAACAGTTTAAAAAAAAAAAGCAAAATAGCTGACATCTCCAGAACCCTTGCCGTCACACGCTGGATGAACTTCTTCATCGAAAACTTTTTTCTAAGTTAAAAAACCCCAACAACAACAACACGGCATCTGCAGTCTTGATGTCACTTTGGTATATGGTGGATATAGTATATATATATATATTATATTATATATATCTCTCTGCTGCCAGCAAGAATGCAGAGTTCCTTCACTTCTTTTCTTATTCTTCCTAGATAGAAAATACAGACAAAATAGAAATACTTTCTGTAGTTGTCTTCCACGGTGAATGTGACATCAGCACTGTGACAACCAAAAAAAAAAAAAGATCAACGGCCAGTGAAGCTGCGTAGAGAAGGAAAGGGAGACCCCCCCACCATCATACCCATCATCACCACCACCCTCACAGCACGCACCCAGGCTGCCTTCCACATGGGAAGCTCAGGTGTTCTGACAGATCCCAACATGGCTGACAAACAGCCCCCACCCCCTCCCTTTTGAACACGAGAAAAACACCCACTTTCTTCCTGCCTGCCCCCTCTCTCTCTCTCTCTCTCCCTCTTTAAGACGTGAGGCTTCACAGCTCTCCACAAAGTCGTGGACCATCTCCAAAAAACACAGCAGAGACTAGACCTTAGGAGGAAAGAAAGCCTCCTTCCTCTCCTCTCCTCTCCTCTCCTCTCCTCTCCTTGCCATTTCCACCTGAAGGACATCAACAACAAACAGCCGCCACCACACCACCCAAAACCCACGTCACAGCACAATGACGTCACCAACCGCGTCATCGCCGGCGAGCTGGGACCCATCCTGGGGCCCAGACAGCGTGACGTCACCGTTGAAGGCAGCAGGGGGAGGGAGTCCGCGTCCTCGTCACCCACGACCCCGCTGGGTCAGAGAAGACCCGCTGTCTGCCGGCTCCTCCTCTTGCGAGGCCTGCTGGCTGCTGCCCGGGGACGTGCCGGCCCTCGCTCATAAGGTGGAGATCCTCACCACTCCAGACTGCGTGGCCGGGGACAGCGTGCCGCTGGTGCTCTGCGTCTGCAGGGACTCCGTCTCCGAGGTGGTGGAGGGCGTGGGCATGGTGACGATGGCGGTGGGGACGGTGAGGGTGTTGTGGGGGCAGGGGGAGGGGGGGGGGGGAGGGGGGGGCCTCCTTGCTGTTGGCGCGGCGCCCCGGGATGCAGCTGGTCGGGGGAGGTGCGGGGGCGGGAGAGGGATGGGAAGCGGACCTGGATGTCGTTCAGCTCTTCCCGCTCCGCCTCCTGGGGCCCCGTTCGGGACCGGTTCTGGGAAAAAACCCCAGACACAGACAGACACACACCACACACAACAAAACACAGACACACACACACACACAACACACACCACACAACACACAAAAACACACACACACACACACACACAACAACACACACACACACACACACACACACACACACACACACCACACGCACACACACACACACAACACACACACACACACACACACAAACACACACACACACACACACGCACACGCACACACACACACAGAGACAGACAAGGTCATAGGTCAAGGTCAGCATCTTGGTTAGTGTCGTCATGGTGATGGTGATGGTGGTGGGGGTGGTGGTGGTGGTAGTAGTAGTAGTAGTAGTAGTAGAGTAGTAGTAGTAGTAGTAGTAGTAGTGGTGGTGGTGGTTGAAGTAGTAATAATGATGATACTACATGGAATTTATATAGTGCTAGATCTTGAAAAAACAAACAAAAGCGCTCGCATTCCACCTATTCTTACACACGTGACCAATAACAATTAACAGTTTTAACAAACTTGAACACACACACACAAGCACGCACACGCTCGCGCGCACACGCACAAACACGCACACACACACACGAACGACGCGCGCGCGTGCACACAGACACCCCCACACACCCACACACGCACACACACACACACACACACATACACACACACGCGAACACGCGCGCGCGCGTGCACACAGATACGCCACACACTCACACACACACACACGCGCGCGAACACACACACACACACACACACACACAAACACACACAAACACACACACACACGCACACACACACACACACACACCGCACACACACACACACACACACACACACACACACACACACACACACACACACACACACTCGGTGTTTAAAAACCTCACTGTCTCCTGTACATGACACGTCAATCTATATCAACACAGGCATCCCATTTGAAAAAGTGAACATAAGCGGACAATGAAACTGGCTTACGTTAGAAAACACCACCGCCAACGACAACAACCACGACAATACACAGAGCTCAAAGCAGCAGTGCAGCAGAGATTGATCAACCTTTTCATCGTGAAAACCAACCACGCACACTAACAGACTGACATGTAGACACACACAGTCGTGATGTGTGTGTGTGTGTGTGTGTGTGTGTGTGTGTGTGTGTGTGTGTGTTGTGTGTGTGTGTGTGTGTTGTGGTGTGTATGGGGATGTATGTATGTATGTATGCATGTATGTGTGTGTGTGTGTGTGTGTTGTGTGTATGTATGTATGTATGTATGTATGTATGTGTGTGTATGTATGTGTGTGTGTGTGTGTGTGTGTGTGTGTGTGTGTGGTTGCAGAAAAAGGAGGAAATAAGGATGCGGGATTAGGTAGCAGCATCCATAAGTGAATTAGTTTTGACAAAATGAGTGACTTTAGTACTGCTATCCTGCCTATTGGTGTCAGTTGTCTTTTAACCTAGATTTTGAACAAATGCTTCCCTTCTTCTAGTTTTTTTCTGAGAAATTCCAGTGTGAACAGTTTTTTAGGTCATTTGTAAACCAGATTCCCAGGATTTTAAATTTCGGCGGATTCCATTCCATACCTAAATGACCCATATAACGAACTGCAGAGTGTTTTGGCTCCCCAACCAAATTACACATGTTTTCCCATGATTCATATTTAACCCTGACTTAGAACCAAATACATTTATCATTTTAATGAAGTTTTGAACGATTTTTTGTCACCTGCTAAAAAAATTATAATATCATCTGCGAACTGAGAAACCTTGTGTTTAGTATTATCAATAGTTATTCCAGGTATGTCTTCATTTTCACAAATCATTATTGCCAGTATTTCTGCTCATAGGGCAAATATATATAGATACAATGGGTCACCTTGTCTACATCCTCGTTCTATATCAAGCTACTCAGAGATTTGAAGATTTGACGAGTATTGTATCTTAATAACTGTGCAATGGTAAAAGAAAATTGAATAAAAAATGTTTGAATAAAAGAAATAAGGATGAGGATCGGTTATAGCAATACTTTTCCCAAAACTGAAGTCACGTTTGATAAGACAGGACAAGACAAGGCAAGGCAAGCCAACGCAACACAAAACAAAAGCCAGACGCCCCATAACAAAACCAGCCCAGTGGAGACCAGCCAAGCCAACCCAGTCCATTGCAGACCAGACCAGACCAGCCAAGTTCTGCCTGTCCAGTCCATTCCAATCAAACCACTTCCATCTGGCCCCTTTCCACCCCAACCCACCCCAGCACATTCCATCCCAGTTCTATCTTATTCCATTCCATCTTATTCCATTCCATCCGAACCTATTACATCTGAACCTATTCCACACCAACCATTCTATCCCAACCTATTACATCCCAACCTATTCCATCTGGGGACGGCATAGCTCAGTGGTCAGAGCACTCGCTTTCCCCCAGCTAAAGTTGAGCAGCATCGAGCGTGGTTACCACTTGGATGGGTGACCGTTTGCGCGCCTTGGCTTCAGTACAGTCCCCCAATTCACCCAGCTGTAAATCGGTACCTGCCCTCTTCAGGGTCGGGGAAGGTAAAGCAGCGAGGGAGAGGAGACGGGCGCCGCCCTCAATATGCTGGCCCCTAGAGAAGCTGAAGTCTCTGACGCCTAGCTCCCCTACGACCACATAGGTTATGGGACACCTTTACCTTTGTATTCCATCTCAACCCATTCTATCCCAACCCATTCCATCCCAATCCATTCTGCCCCAACCCATTCCATCCCAATCCATTCCGTCCCAACCCATTCCATCCCAGCCCATTCCGCCCCAACCCATTACATTCAAAACTATTTCATCCTAACCCATTCCATTCCAATCCAACCCATTCCATCCCAATCCATTCCATCCCAACCCACTCCATTCCAACCAGCTTCAGCCCATTTCCAGCCCAACCCAACCTACCCCAACCCAACCCAACCCAACCAGCCCACACCATCCAGCTCAACACTACAGTCCAGCGCAGAGGCTGCGGGCTGGAGTGCTGGTGCTGTTAGTGCTGTTAGTGCTGGTGCTGTTAGTGCTGCTGGTGCTGTTAGTGCTGGTGCTGTTAGTGCTGGTGCTGTTAGTGCTGGTGCTGTTAGTGCTGGTGCTGTTAGTGCTGTTAGTGCTGTTGGTGCTGTTAGTGCTGCTGGTGCTGGTGCTGTTAGTGCTGGTGCTGTTAGTGCTGGTGCTGTTAGTGCTGGTGCTGTTAGTGCTGGTGCTAGGCTGGTGCCCGGCGGGCACACTGACCTTGCTGGCGGGGAATCGCCGGTGCTCGGAGCAGCGCCTGGCGCAGCAGCCCACCCCCCTGCTGCGTCTGTCGGCAGAGCCCAGCGAGGGGTCGGGGGAGGGGGGAGGGGTCTCTGAGGGTTTGTTGGGGGCTCCGTTAAACGTCATGTCCATCTCCACGAACTCCCGATCCTGAAACAGAGAGAGAGAGAGACACACGCACACACACACGTATGCACGCACGCACGCACACACACATACACACATAGAGAAAAGGGTTAGAATTTTGGGTGAAAGGAAGGAGAGAAGAACGCCGGATTATAACTATGTGGTGGATGGATGGATTTTTATATAATCTATTTTTTATTTAATTTAATTAATTAATTTTTTTATTTGGAGGATAATGAAGTAAGCACTCCTGTACTTTTTATTCATATCTAGTCCCAATGTTAATGCATCTTTGTAAATGTTGTCATCCGTTCCCACCGGCACACAATGGCCTACTCTTCCGAAAAGCCGAACGGTTTTAACGTGTGCGCAAGATGTCCTGTACTTGGTTTCTAGTCTCTCCTGAAGGACTTTTAGATGAGTGAGTGTTTGGGTGGATGGATGAATAAAAAGTCCTTCGGAAGAGACTATTAACCGAGGTCCCGTGTGCGGACGCACGCAGAACATCTTGCGCAGACGTTAAATCCTGTTCCGCTATCAGAACAGTAGGCCATTCTGTGCCAGTGGGAAAACACGACCACATGAACAAAACTGCGCGCACACAAGAACTGGATGTAAAAGAGCACACGAGTGCCTATCCTATTATTCTTGAAAAAAGAACAAGTAAGTAATAAATAGATGAATGGGTGGTTAGTTGTTAGGTGTAAAGATGGATGGATGGTTGGATGGAATTTGAACCAACAATTGAGTGTGGACTGATACAGGATTAATAAACAGATAAGACACCAGCCTGATGGAAAGTGGCACAAAGCCCTGATTGCCCCAAGACTGTGAGGAAAAGGATGTGTGTCTGTGACGGGGAACAGGGACAAGGTTCTCCGTGACGTTGTCCTGACTCCTCCCGCCACTCCTTCAGCAGTCAGTTAAGTCGGGCGGTGAAGTGAAGTCCATGCTTCTGGCAGCGTCACCTGGACATCCCTGTCCAGGAAGCTGGGCGCATGCTGGGTATGTTCGGGTCATCCATCCGGGATGTGCAGACTAGCGGAGTCAGTCAGTCAGTACCCGTGTAACTCCAGGGGAAGGAACACTCTTCTCTCAACCACATTCTTACGCGGAGATTGGAACCCGCGGCATCCCTCCCCACCAGGTCATGAGTCAATATAGCCACTTGACTACCATTACCCCCTCCCCCCCCCTCCCACAAGAGAGAGAGACAATGACAATGACATATTCTTTTATTTCGAGGATAATGAATAAGCATCCATGCGCTCTATTTTACATTCAGTCTCCGCCCTTAAGGAAACATCATGATTATGATTATAAAGTAAACCCAATACCCATACAGTCACACAGTAAAAGAAAAAAAACACTCTTACAAAAAAACACAAAAAAGAAAAGAAAGAAAAAAACAACAACAAAACAAACAAAACAAAAATACACAGGCACACACACAACCCAGCAAAGAAACCAAAAGCAGAACAAAAACAAGAAGGGATGAGAGAGAGAGAGAGAGAGAGAGAGAGAGAGAGAGAGAGAGAGAGAGAGAGAGAGAGAGAGAGAGGAGAGAGAGAGAGAGAGAGAGAGAGAGAGAGAAACAAACTGTGAGTGGTGCATGGACTTGGACTCACACGTCTAAAGAAACTGGTGTCTTCACTCAGCTCCGTAAATAATCACCCCGAGTTTTCACCTCACAACTGGTTACCCACCACTGTAAATAATCACCCCGAGTTTTCACCTCACAACTGGTTACCCACCACTGACAGGAAGCAACAATTCTCTCCTATGCCAAAGTCGGTTGTGACGGGCCTGATTTGTCAGGCGCTTAACGGCAGCGCAACGCATTTGCGCTCAAATGGCAGACAGCAGTAATTGCCGTCTGAGTGTTCGAAGAAGAAGAAGAAGAAGAAGAAGAAGAACAAGGAGAAGAAGAAGAAGAAGAAGAAGAAGAAGAAGGAGAAGAAGAAGAAGATGAAGTAGAAGAAGAAGAAGATGCAAAGAAGAAGAAGAATGCAAAGAAGAAGAAGAATGCAAAGAAGAAGAAGAAGAAGAAGAAGAAGAAGAAGAAGAAGAAGAAGAAGAAAAAGAAGAAGAAGAAGAAGAGGAAGAAGAATGCAAAGAAGAAGAAGAAAAAGCAGAAGAAGCCAAAGAACTGTCAGGGGAGTGGATGGAGTCAGTACCACCATCAGCTGCAGGGACAAATCTGGGATACCTTAGTCAGGGCCTGAACCCACGACCCCAGTTTCTGTCAGATTACCAGCTCCCCGCTCTAACCGCTCGGCTATCCTGCCCTCTGTAACCCCCCCCCCCTTCCTCCTCCACCAACTCTATGCCCTGTTGCTGCCTAAGCCAAAGCCCCAGCCGTGCGTGTGTGTGTATGTGTGTGTGTGTGTATGTGTGTGTGTGTGTGTGTGTGTGCGTGTGTGTGTGTGTGTGTGTGTGTGTGTGTGTGTGTGTGTGTGTACGTGTATGTGTGTGTGTGAGTGTGTGTGTACGTGTGTGTGTGTGTGTGTGTGTATGTGTGTGTGTGTGTGTGTGTGTGTACGTGTATGTGTGTGTGTGAGTGTGTGTGTACGTGTACGTGTGTGTGTACGTGTGTGTGTGTGTGTGTGTACGAGTGTGTGTGTACGTGTGTGTGTGTGTGTGTGAGTGTGTGTACGTGTGTGTGTGTGTGTGTGTAGTGGCAGTAAGTGAATCAAAGCTCTCTCCCAGAGCTGGCACAATGGTCATCCACAATGGTCATCCACAATGGTCATCCACAATGGTCATCCACAATGGTCATCGCTCCTCTCTCCTCTGGTCACTGATCCCAGTGACCAGGGGCATGGCAAGCAGCTCTGCGCTTTCTCCCTTAGTCTCCTTAGTTGTCCTCCCTCCTCCTCCTCCTCTCCTCTCTCTCTCTCCTCTTTTCTTCTCTCCTCTTCTCTATCCTATCGCCCGGTCATCTCTCTTCATGCCTCAAGAATGGCAGACGTGCCAGGAATGTTTCATTTGTTCACGAATTTTCTCTCTCTTTCCTCATCCCTCTTGGTCTGTCTGTCTATCTGACTGTCTGTCTGTCTCTCTCTCTCAGTTTTGTTGTTGTTGACAGAATGTGTATTCTTTTGATAAAATTTTTGTTTGGGGGTGTTGTTTTTTTGTTTGGTGGGTAGAGTCCTGCTGTTCTTGGGCTTTCCGCCCTTACATTAGCTGTTTTGGAGTGCATAATTACGTTTGCATAGCTAGATTGCAAGTTAAAGCCACACCTCTGCGTATCAAAAACATCCCCCACTCCTTCCTCTCTCTCTCTCTCTCTCTCTCTCTCTCTCTCTCTCTCTCTCTCTCTCTCTCTCTCTCTCTCGCTCGCTCGCTCGCTCGCTCTCTGCATCCTCCGCCCTCTCTGTTACTTTGGCTACCCCACCCCTTAAGCTATACCAGATTTCGATCTCTCTGTCTCTGTCTCTGTCTCTCTCTCTCTCGTTTAAATAATTATAAACAATGTATTTGTTTCAACATTGACGTTAGGACAGTTGAGGATCACGTTGCTGTTATTTCTTCTTGTTTTGTTTTGGGATTTTTTGTTTGTTTGTTATGTTTTGATAGTCCCTAATCAGGGCAAGGGCCGGATGAAAAAAAGTATGTGAATGCTTATGTGTAACTCTTGAAAAGTAAAGATTCATTCATTCACTCATTCATTCCTTTGCTCGTTCGTTCATCCATTCATTCATTTATTCTTGCAATCGTTCGTTCGTATGTTCTTTCCTTCCTCACTTTCTTCCTTCATTCATTCTCTCTCTCTTTCCCCACCCTTCTCTCTTTTCAACCCCCCTCTCTCTCTTTCTACCCCCCCCCCCCTCCCCCCCCCCCTCTCTCTCTCTCAACCATCAGCCAGTATCTTCGTCAGGAGGGGGGGTCACTCTCCAAACAAAAGGGAAAGGTCAGCAGGGTGATCGGACTTTGCACAGACAGCGTGACCTTTTGTGTGTCGGTCACTTCATTAGCTCACCTCAAGGTGCTGGGGGAGGGGGAGGGGGAGAGGGAGAGGAGGGAGAGGAGGGAGAAAGCACCACCGACAGTCTGTGAGCGGTACAGAGGAACAGCAGACGGATAGGGGGGGGGGGGGGGGAAGGGGAGTTTGGCCTCGTGGTTAGGGTGTCGAGCTCGTGATATGATGGCAGGGAAGAACGGGGGTTCAACTCTCTGCTTACGTGTCTCTTCTTTCTTTCTTTGTTTCTTTGTTTGTTTGCTTCTTTCTATCTTTCTTCCTTCTTTTTGTTCTTGTTCTTTGTCGTCTTGTTTTTAGTCTTCTTTTTCTTGGTGCTCTTCCTCTTCCTCTTCTTCTTCTTCTTCTTCTTCTTCTTCGCATTTTTATTTTCATGATATATCCCTGATATGAGCGTGGACTGGGTGTAAAAAAGCACATTAATACTTATTCATTATTCTCGGAATAAAATAATTTGTTTCTTCTTCTTCTTCTTTTTCGTCGTTGTCTGTCTGTCATATGAGCGAAAATGCGTTGTGCTGCCGTTAGGCTCCTGACAAGTCAGGCCCAGCGCATTCGACTTCGACGTGGTAGAGAATTGTTATCATTTAAGTCTTTCTGGAATAAAAGGCAGGAGAATGGACCAAGAAGGCAGAAAATAAAGAAGGTGACAGAAAGAAAAGGAACAAAGCAGAAACAAAGAGAGGGATAGAAAAGAGGGAAACATCGAAAGATGCCGTCAGTGTGCATGTGGTTTTGTAAATTCTATCATTCGTTCCCACCGGCAAGCAATGGCCTCCTCTTTCAAAAGGCAGACCGGGTTTTAACGTGTGTGCAAGATATTCTTCGTGCGTTGGTACACGGGACCTCAGTTTATAGTCTCATCCGAAGGACGGAAAAAAAAATCTGAATCTGAATCTCTGTTGTGATCATGTTATGGAATCCATGCCATGATGACTATCTGGGCTGTAATTAATTCAGTTCTCAGGACATGATGTCATGTGCTTTGTGCCCAGCCACCTCTCCACTGTCCCCTGGTGAACGGGCCTCTGGCTTATCCCCAGAAACCTTTGTCATTGCTATGGCTGTCGGGGCAGTGGGTTCGGCATGATGTCAACTCCACCAGAAAGAAATCCCCTCAAGCAGGCGTCTCGGTGTTGACTCGAGCCCGGGCCGTCAGATCACGAGCTCAAAGCTCTGTCCTCCAGGCTATCCCCCCACTCCTCCCAAACACATGAAATACAGGGGCAAGTCTCTTGTTGCCGTGGGTTCTTATACATGCGTGTTAAAAAACAAAACAACGATAACACATGAATGCTTTGTTCATTATCCTCGAAATAAAAAAGAAGATTTGATTTGATTTAAACACGGGACCTCGGTTTCTGGTCTCATCCGAAAGACTATGTTATCCCGTTCCCCGAAACACATGAAATACATACAGTGTGGTTTTTGTCTTTCCCTCACAACACACACACACACACACACACAAAACCACACACACCACACACACCACACACACACACACACACAACACACACACACACCAAAACCACAACCCCTCACCCCACCCCCTACACACATACCCTTCCCCGCCCCACACCTTTCCTCCTCCTCCCCCCACCATGTAGTAGTAGTTCTTCAGTTTAACGTCCTTCCACTAAATAGTGATATCAGATGGGAAAGTGTGTGTGTGTGTGTGTGTGTGCGTGTGTGTGTGTGTGTGTGTGTGTGTGTTAGTAGGGAGAGGGGTATGCACATAAATAATCAATTGCAATAAACAAATATTATGGAAAAAAACCATAAACAAGAATTCTGAACAGAAAAAAAAAATGAACAGTTAAAATATTAACGTTGCAATTCATATAACTAGAAGCTATCATCATATTAAAGGAGTCTAAAAATAGGAGTATGACTTAATGACAAAACAATTTGTTTCATTAATGGAATGTCCCCCCACCATCCACACAAACACATGCCCTCCCCCCCTTCACCCACACCCACCCCCACAACACGGACAGACACACAGACAGACAGGGACAGTCAGACAGCCAGACAGCCAGAAGCACTGACGGTGGTTCTCTCCAGGCAGTGAGGGTGGTGATGCTGCATTCAGGCGATAGATGCCTCGCTGCAACGTCGGCTACCATCTCCAGGCCGCTCTCTCCCTGGGACCAGCACCGCCTCCTCCAGCCGCTTCTTGGACTTCATGAAACTCACGCGCCGCTGCGTTTTTCTTGGTCCAATCGCGTATATACCGCATGGCGGCCATCTGCAGCACACAGCAAGCCGGGTAGAGAGGGTAGCGAGGAGAGGAGTGTTGGGTAAGAGGAGAGTGGAGTAGAGGAGAGTAGGTAGTGTAGAGGAAGGAGAGTAGAGTAAAAGGTAGAGTGGATGGAGTAAGGAGAGTAGTGGTAGGGGAGCAGAGAGGAAAGAGGGTAGAGTTAGAGGAAGAGGAGGGTAGAGTAGAGTATAGTAGGTAAAGGAAGTAGAGTAGGAGTGTAGAGGAAGGTGAGTAGGGTTGATAAGTAGGGAGGGTAGGTAAGGAGAGGAGGGTAGAGTAGAGTAGAGGAGGGTGAGTAAGCAGAGGTGGGTAGAGTAAGTAGGGTATGTAGAAGGAAGGAGGGTAGAGTAGAGGAGAGGTGGGAGGAGGGAGTATGGTAGTAGAGTTTAGTAGTAAAGTAGAGTGGTTTGTTGGGTTAGATGGTGATAGAGTAGTGTTGGGTAAGTGTAAGTTGAGTAGGGTAGAGAAGGTGGTTTGGTTTTGTTGATTGGAAGAAGGGTTGATGTGGGGTGTTAGGAGTAGTTTAGTGTTGGGTTAGTGTGGAAAGTAGGGATAGTAAATGTGGTGATTGATTGGGTAGTAGGTGGTAATAGATTGATTGAGTGAGAGAGGAGGTATCAAGTCAAAGTCAAGTCAAAAACACTTTAATCATCCCATGAAGGGCAATTACAATACTGACAGGAACATTGATACCTATAATTATCTCACAATACACAAGAAAAACAAATTTCGGATAGGGTAGAGTAAAGGAGAGGAAAGGAGAGGAGAGTAGAGTAGAGTAGGGTAGAGTAGAGTAGAGTAGGGTAGAGTAGGGTGGAGTAGAGTAGAGTAAGTAGGTAAGTAGAGTAAGAGTAGAGTAAATAGGTGGAGTAAAGAGTAGCGTAAGATAAGTAGGTAGAGTGGAGTGGAGTAGGTAGAGTAGAGTAGAAGTTGAGTAGAGTAGGGTGGAGTAGAGTAGCGAGAGTAGAGTAGAGTAGGTAGAGTTGGAGTGAGTAGTAGAGTAGAGTAGGGTAAGTGGAGTGGATAGGTAGGGGTAGGCTAGTAAGTAGAGTTGAGTAGAGTAAGTATAGTAGAGTAGAGTAGGGTAGAGAAGATAGAGTAGAGTAGAGTAGAGTAGAAAGGGGTAAGAATGAGTAGAGTAGGTAAGAAGAGTATAGGTAGAGAAGAGAGAGTAGTAAAGTAGATTAAGGGTAAGAAGAGTAGATAGGGTAGAGTAGAGTAGAGTAGAGGAGGGAAGAAGAGTAAGTAGATAGAGTAATAAGTAAAAGTAGAGTAAGCAAGTAGGTAGAGAAGAGTAGAGTAGGGTAGAGTAGATAGGTAGAGTAGAGAATCAGAGTAAAGTAGAGCAGAGTAGAGTAGGGTAGTCCACGTAAAGTCAAAGTCAAGTCAAAGTCAAGTCAAAAAACACTTTAAGCACCCATGAAGTGCAATACAATACTGACAGGCACATTGATACCTATAAATTTAACTCACAATACACAAAGAAGAAAACCACATTTTCGGATAAGTAGAAGCAAAGGAGAGGAGAGGAGAGTAGAGTAGAGTAGGGAAGAGTATAGTAGGGTAGGGTAGAATAGGTAAGTAGATTAGAGTAGGGTAGAGTGGAGTGGAGTAGGGTAGAGTAAAGTAGGGTAGAGTAGGGTGGAGATAATACGTAGATAGAGTAGGGTAAGTAGGGTAGATAAGGGTAGACTAGAGTAGAGTAAGAGAATAGAGTAGGTAGGGCAGAGTAGAGTAGGTAGAGAGGTGGAGAAAGTAAAGTAGGGTAGAGTAGAGTAGATAGGAGTAGGGTAAAGGAGGGTAAAGTAAGTAGGGCAAGGAAGGTTAGGGTAGAAGTAGAGTAGAGTACGTAGGTAGGGTAGATAGAGTAGAGAAGAGTAGAGTAGAGTAGAGTAGGTAGAGTAGGGTAAAAGAATAGTGTATGAGTAGAGTAAAGTGAGAAGGGTAAAGGAGGTAAAGTAGAGTAGGTAGAGTTGAAGTAAGTAAGTGGTAGAGTAGAGTAGAGTAGAGTAGAGCAGATAGGTAGAGTAGAAGTAGAGAACGTAGAGTACAGTAGGTAGAGTGGGGTAGAGTAGAGGAAGTAAAGTTAGAGTAGAGTGTGAGTAGAGTAGAGTAGATATGGTAGGGTAGAGTAGAGTTAATAGGGTTAGAGTAATAGGGTAGGGCGGAGTAGAGTAGAGTAGAGTATGTAAGTAGAGTAGAGTAGAGTAGAGCAAAGTAGAGTAGAGTAGAGTACAGTAGGGTATTAGAGCAGAGCAGAGTAGAGTAGCAGTAGAGTACTGTAGGGTAGATTAGGTAGAGTAGATAGCTAGAGTATGGTAGAGTAAGTAGACCAAGGTAAGAGAGGTTAGAGTAGAGTAGGGTAGAGTAGGGTAGAAAAGGTAGAGTAGAGTAGATAGGGTAAGTAGGGTAAGGAAGAAGAAGGGTAAGGGTGAGTAGAGTAGGGTAGACAGTAAGTAGGGTAAGAGTAGCGTAGAGTTTTTAGGGTAGATTTAAAAAGAGTAGGAGGAGAGTAGAGTAGGTAGAGTAGCGTAGAGTATGGTACAAGTAGATTAGAGTAGAGTAAGTAGAAGTAGGTAGAGTAGAGTACGTAGTGTAGGGTAGAGTAGGGTGGAGTAAGTACGTAAGTAGAGTAGATTAGGGTAGAGTGGGAGTGGAGTTATAGGGTAGAGTAGAGTAGAGAGAGTAAGGTAGAGATAGCGTAGAGTGAGTGGAAAGTAGGGTAGGGTAGAGTAAGAAGAAGTAAGTAGGTAGATAAGGGTGGAGTAGAGTACGTAGATAAGTAGAGTAGGGTAGAGTGAGTGAGTAAGGTAGAGAAGAGTAAAGTAAGTAGGTCGAGTAGCGTAGAGGGAGTGAGTAGGGTAGAGTGAGTGGAGTAGGGTAAGTAAGTAGGTCTAGAGTAGAGTAGAGTAGAGTAGAGAAGGATAGAGGAGGGTAAAGTAGAGTAGGGTAGAGTTGAGTAGAGTAGGGTAAAGTAGATTAGAGTAAGTAGAGTAGAGGAGGGTAGAGTAGATAGGTTAGATAGGGTAGGGTAGAGTAGGTAGGTAGATAGAGTAGGGTAAGAGGTAAAGTAAGTAGGGTAGAGTAAGAGTAAGTAGGGTAAGTAGAGTAGAGTAGAGTAAGAGTACAGTACAGTAAGTAGAGCAAAGTAGGGTAGAGGTAGACAGCATGGTTAGTAGGTAGAGTAGAGCAGAGTATAGTAGAGTAAGTAAGAGAAAGTAAAGTAAGGTAGAGCAAGCAGAGTAGAGAAAAAGTAAGTACAGTAGGTAATGAGGTATGAGTAAGTAGGCGAGAGTAAGGGTAGAGCAGAGTAGATAAGGTAACTATAGAGGTTAGAGTAGAGTAGGGTAGAGTAGGGTTAAGTAGAGTAGAGTAGGGTAGAGTAGGTTAAGTAGGGTAGAGTAGAGTAGAGAAGGGTAGAGGAGGGTAAAGTAGAGTAGGGTAGAGGAAGTAGGTAGGGTAGGTAGAAGGAGAGTAATAAAGTAGGGTAGAGTAAGTAGAGTAGAGAGAGCAAGAGTAGGGTAGAGTAGAGTAAGTTAGGGTAGACACAGTCAGAGACACATTGAGTCTCCCAGGCGGTAAAGTAAGTTAGTGTAGGGTAGAGTGAGTGAGTATATCTCTAGGTAGAGTAGAGTAAGTAGAGTAGGGTAGAGTAGGTAGAAGTAGAGTAGACTAGGGTAGAGAGGTTAGATAATCGTAGAGGAGTTAGTAAATTGAGTAAGAAAGTATTAGTAGAGTAGTAGTTAAGTAGGGTATAGGTGGGGTAAGGGTAGAGTAAGTAGAGAGCGTAGGGTAGAGTAAGAGTATAGTAGGGTAGAGTAGGTAGGGTAGAGTAGGGTAAGAAGTAAGTAGAGTAGGCAGAGTAAGTAGGTAGAGAGGGTAGAGTAGGGTAAGTAGAGTTGTGTAAGGAGAGTAGAGTAGGGTAAGAGGTAGGTAGAAGTAAGTATAGTAGATAGAGCAGAGTAGAGTAGAGGAGAGTAGAGTAGAGAGCGTAGAAGAGAGTAGAGTACAGTAGGAGTAGGTAGAGTAAGTAGAGTAGAGTAGCGTAGAGTAGAGAGGGTAGATAGGGTAGAGTAGAGTAGATAGGGTAAAGAATAGTAGGGTAAGTAGGCGGTTAGTAGATAACAAGGGTAGAGCAGGTTAGAGTAGAGTAGGTAGAGTAAGTAGAGTATTGTAAGTAGAGTAGGGTAGAGGCGGAAGAGTAGAAAAGGTAAGAGTAGAGTAGTGTAGAGTAGAGCAAGGAAGATAGAGTAGATAAGTAAGAGTAGGATAGAGCATAGTAGAGTAAGAGAGTAGAGTAGAGTAGAGTAGCGTAAGTAGAGTAATAGGATAACAGTAGATTAGGTAAGTTAGAGTAATAGATAGAGAGCGTAGAGAGAGTAGGGAAGAAGGGTAAGAATAGTAGGGTAAGTAGGTAGAGTAGAGTAGACAAGGTAAAGAGGAGAGTAATAGGGTAGAGTAAGGTAGAGTAGAGTAGAGTAAGAGTAGGTAGAGGAGGGTAGGGTAGAGTAGAGTAGGAAGTAAGCCTAGGGTAGTAGTAGGGTAGAGTAGAGTAGATAGAGTAGGTATAGTAGTGGAGTAGGAAGAGTACGTTAGAGTAATGGAGTAAGAGTAGGTGGAGGGGTAGAGTAGGGTAGAGTAGAGTAGTGTAGAGTAGAGTAGAGGTGAGGAAGAGTAGAGTAGGTAGGTAGGGTAGAGGTAGAAGTAGCGTAGAGTAGAGTAGCTTAGAGTAGAGTAGCGTAGAGTAGAGTAAGTGGAATAGGGTAGAGTAGAGTAATGTATACGTAATAAGTAGGTAGAGTAGAGTAGCGTAAGAGTAAGTAGGGTAGGGTAGAGTTGGGTAGGTAAGGGTAGAGTAAAGTAGAGCAGAGTAGAGTAGAGTAGGGTAGAGTAGAGAGATGGAGTAGAGTAGAGTAGGGTATAGTAGGGTGGTAGGAAGAGTACTAGTAGAGTAGGGTAAGTAGAGTAGAGTAGAGTATAGTAGGGTAAGTAGAGTAGGGGTTAGGTAGAGTAGGGTGGGTAGGTAGAGTAGAGAAGAGCAGTGCAGAGAAGATTTATAATAAAATAATAATAAATAATAAAATGAGAATTTATATAGCCCATGTATCTTGCACAGCCAAATCAAAGCACGTGCACTCAACTCATTCTACACAGTCATGCAACCACATACAAGTAATAGTTCTGACAAGATCCAAAAATGCACACAACACGACACACGCACACAAACACAACGATCATACACTTGGCAGGTGATAGAACTTTGGCTGTTGAAAAGCAGGGATAGCTTAGAAAATGAAACAGGATAAGGAATTCTTAGGTTTGAAACAAAGTGTTCTTGAGCTAGATTAAAAGTGTCTCAAGAAGTCTTAGTCAAGAGAGATAGGAGGCCATCAGCAATCGATGGACCCAGAAACAGAAAGACGACGGCCACAGTGGACTGGTTTGAATCTAGGTGTTAGTAAGCACAAGGAAATCTACAGCAGAGCGAAGGTAACGAGAAGGGTGTACAGGTGGAACATTCGCAAGTAGGAGTGCTGTTTTGAGGAGACATTTTGTAAACAGAGAGTACGGATCTTATAGTTTATTCTTTGTGGCACTGGCTGCCAGTGTATAAACGCAAGAGAGGTAATTGTGCTCAGATTTTTTCTTTCGAGGTCTATCCAGCTGCAGAGTTTGAATAAGTTGAAGGAGTGGATAGATGATCTGGCAGACCAGCCAAAAGTAGAGTAATGAGAAGAGGTAGAGTAGAGTAGAGTAGGGTAGGGTAGAGTAGAGTAGGGTAGAGTAGATGCGGTAGGGTAGAGTAAGTAGAGTAGGGTGCGGAGGGTAGGTAGATATGAGTAGAGTAGGGTAGGGTAGGGTAGGGTAGTATAGGTAAGGTAGGTAGGTAGGTAAGTGAGTAGGGTAGGGTAGAGTAGAGTATAGTAGGGAAGGGTAGAGTATATGGAGTAGAGTAGATTTGATAAGTAGGTAGGGTATAGTAGAAAGAGAAGAGTAGGGTAGAAGTAGAGTAGTTAGTAGAGGAGTAGAGTAGAGTAGAGTAGGGAGGTAAGGAGAGTAGGGTAGGAAGGTAGATATAGTGGAGTAGAGTAGAGTTGAGTAATAGGGAGGGTAGAGTAGAGTAGAGAAGTGTAGGGTAGAGTAGAAGTAGAGTAGGGTAGAGGAGGCAGAGTAGAGTAATAGAGTACGTAGGGTAGAGAGGATAGGTAGAGTAGATAGAGAAGGATAGAGTAGTGTAAGAGTAGAGTAGAGGTAGAGAGAGTTAGAGTAGGG
>CM054146.1:4346891-4371891 GCA_028751875.1 Rapana venosa
AGGTAGGAAGGTAGGTAGGAAGGTAGGAAGGAAAAGGAAGGTAGGAAGGAAGGTAGGAGGGAAGGAAGGTAGAAGGAAGATAGAAGGAAGGTAGGAAGGAAGGAAGATAGGAAGGAAAGAAGGAAGGTAGGAAGGTAGGTAGGAAGGTAGGAAGGAAGGTAGGAAGGAAAGAAGGAAGGTAGGAAGGAAGGAAGGAAAGAAGGAAGGTAGGGAGGAAGGAAGATAGGAAGGTAGGTAGGAAGGTAGGAAGGTAGGAAGGAAGGAAGAAGATAGGAAGGATGGCAGGAAGGAAGGAAGGAAGGTAGGAAGGAAGGAAGGAAGGAAGGTAGGAAGGAAAGAAGGTAGGAAGGTAGGAAGAAAGGAAGGTAGGAAGGAAAGAAGGTAGAAAGGAAGGAAGGAAGGTAGGAAGGAATGAAGGTAGGAAGGAAGATAGGAAGGAAGGTAGGAAGGAAAGAAGGTAGGAAGGAAGGAAGGAAGGACAGAAGGAAAGAAGGAAGCTAGGAAGGAAGGAAGGAAAGTAGGAAAGAAGGAAGGTAGGAAGGTAGGAAGGAAGGAAGGAAGGAAGGAAAGAAGGAAGGTAGGAAGGAAGGAAGGAAGGAAGGAAGGAGGTAGGAAGGTAGGTAGGAAGGTAGGAAGAAAGGAAGGTAGGTAGGAAAGAAGGTAAGAAGGAAGGAAGGAAGTAAAGAAGGAAGGAAAGAAGGAAGATAGGAAGGCAGGAAGGAAGGAAGGAAGGAAGGTAGGAGAGGAAGGAGAAGGAAAGAAGGAAGGTAGGGAGGAAGGAAGGCAGGAAGGAAAGAAGGTAGAAAGGAAGGAAGGAAGGAGAAGGAAGGTAGGAAGGAAGGAAGGTAGGAAGGTAGGAAGGAAGGAAGGTAGGAAGGAAAGAAGGTAGGAAGGAAAGAAGGAAAGAAGGAAGGAAAGAAGGAAGGAAGGTAAGAAGGAAGGAAGGAGTGAAGGAAAGAAGGAAGGAAGGAAAGAAGGAAGGAAGGAAAGAAGGAAGGACGGAAGGAAGTCGAGTCAAGTCAAGTCAAAAACACTTTCATCCCATGAAGGGCAATTACAATACTGACAGGCAGATTGATACGTATCATAATTTTTGAAAGACACTAAAAGCTACATTTCATATTGGCTAAAACATTCCAAAATAACTTCAAATAAAAATGTCACGAATACACACACGCACACACGCGCGCGCAGAGCTCTCTCTCTCTCTCTCACACACACACACACACACACACACACACACACACACACACACACACACACACACACACACACACACACAACACACACACACACACACACACACACACACACACACACACTCACACACCAATTGGGAACACAATGTTATAAAAACCATTGACTAGAAAGACATAAAAACTTATTATTTACGCACGCACATACGTAACACGTACACAAGCAGGTGCGTGCGTGCGCGAACACCCCCACGCACACCCCCACACACATACACCAATGTATGAATTCAATGTTTTAAAGACCACTGACTAAGAAGACAGAGACTTATTTCACACACACACACACACACACACACACACACACACACACACACACACACACACACACACACACACACACACACACACACACACACACACACACTCACACGTATTGACTACACTCATAACAATGACAATCAGGCAAGTAATTGAGAGAAATGTAAAAACTAGGTAGTCAACATCAGTGTGAATTTAGAATTCGAATGCTTACTGGCACAAAAGAATTTCTTTTCTGTTTATTTTGCTGTTGGGACACTGAAAACGGCGTCCGGAAGGCAATAACTGAAATTCTGGAAACAAAGCATGGGAGGGATCAGCCAAAATGGTAGTTGCTTTGCGTACAAGCTGCTGATTGCAGAACGACATGAGATCTCTTTGTTCTTCTCCAATTACTTTAGAGCATATTCTTACAATTCTCTGCAGGCCATTCTTGTTTTTAACACTAAGGTTATTGTACCAACAAATGAAAGCAAAACTTAGAACACTCTCCATGTAAGACTTGTAAAACAAGGAAAGAATCCTTTTGTCTACAAAAAATAAGTTCAGTTTCCTCAGAAAATACACACGTTGTTGTCCCTTTTTGACAATAGCGTCAGTGTTAACGTCCAGTTTAACTTGTGGTCAAAAACAGTTCCCAGATACTTATAGTTCAAAACGTTTTCAACTTCTTGATTATGGATAACAATATTCTTAGGAGTATGCCCTGATCTTCTGAAGTTGATAGACAAATCTTTAGTTTATGAAACATTTAGCTCCAGATAGGCCTGGACCGTGGTCTAAGACTGATCCGGATAAGAGAGATAACAGCACTGTCGTCTGCAAACTTTACCAGAAAGGAATTTTCATAGTTGCTTCTGCAATCATCTGTGTATAGAATGTACAGAAGTGGTGAGAGGACGCAACCCTGTGGAGAACCAGTGCAGGTAAATCTAACCGAAGAAGATATTTTGTGGGCAAAAAACACGCTGTGGTCTGTTGGTTAAACATTTAATCAGCCAACGAACAAGTGGACTGTCTACGTCAAATTTTGAAATTATTTTGTTAACCAGAACGTGAGGCTGCATTATGTTGAAAGCTGAACTAAAGTCAGCAAACAATATTCTGGCATGAGAGTCAGGTGTTTCCAAGTGGCTATACAACTAGTTCAAAATAAACAGTTTGGCATCTTCGACACCCCTTCGAGACCTGTACGCAAATTGTAGTGGTAGGAAGGAAGGAAGGAAGGAAGGAAAGAAGAAAGAATTGAAGAAGGAAAGGAAGAAAGGAGGGGGGGGGGGGGAAGAATGGAGGAAAGAAAGAAGAAAGAATGGATGCAGGAAGGAAGAACGAAAAAACAGGGGAAAGATTTAAGGAATTAACAAAGGAAGGAAGAATGGAGGAACGAAGGAAGAAAAGCAGAATCGAGAAAGGAAGAAAGAAGGGAGGAAGTATGTAGAAAGGAGGGCAGAAAGAAGAAATAAAGAGTACTGGAAGGAAGAAAGGAAGGAAAGGAAGACTGGAAGGAAGGAAGGAAAAAATGGAAGGAAAGGAAAGGAGGAAAGAAAGCCGAAGCTGACGTTGACAGTTGGTTCCCTCCACGTTGCGGTGAGGTGACGTCAGCAAGGGCTGGGGAGGGAGGGAGGGAGGGACAGAGGAGGGAGGAAGAAGGGAGGGAGGTCTGACATCTAGTGCTCCTTGTCTTCCAGAGTGGATCTGGTGCTGACTTTACCTCTTTGTCTGTATGTCTGCTTATCTGTATGTCTGTCTGTGTGTCTGTATGTATATTTATATGTCTGTCTGTCTGTCTGTGTGTTTGTATGTATATTTATCTGTCTGTCTGTCTGCGTTTTGGTCTGTTTGTCTGTCTGAATCTGCTTGTCTGTCTAGCTGTCTCCATGTGTCTCTGTTTATCTGTCTGCTTGTCTGTGTATCTGTGTGTGTGTGTGTGTGTGTATGAGAATGTGTGTCTTTTTCTATTGATGTTGGTATTATTTTCATTCTTATTCTTACTATCAATATCTTTATTAGTAGTAGTAGTCCCTATTCAGGGCAAGGGCGAGAAGAAAGGAAGTATGTGAATGCTTACATGTAACCGTAGAAAATAAACAGTGACACCCCCCCCCCCCCCCCTCTCCTCCTCCTCCTCTCTCTGTCTGACACTTATACTCCTATGGGGAAGAGAGAGAGAGAGAGAGAGAGAGAGAGAGAGAGAGAGAGAGAGAGAGAGAGAGAGAGAGAGACACACACACAAAGACAGACCGACTGACAGACAGACAGGCAGACACACACACACATGCGAAAACATGACAAATGTGACCATGGGACCATCCAAATAAAGGAGAAATAATCCATTTAACACTGTCGTGTTCATCATAGTTTCTCATTGTCCGTTCTTCAAATGTTCAACAAAGTCCTGCCGTACTTTCAAAGCACTGAAAAGAAAGTAGCTCAGATTGCGAATGGTAGAAACAGAACCATATTTCAGCAAATTGGCCTATGGTTGATTACTAGAGGCCAAATGTTCATGTCTTAAATCACTATAAAGAATACTGCTCTTTATAAAAATGTTTCCTCATCTTCCAATACATTACACAACTTGCACATGTGGTCAACGTTCTTCTTTAAAGTTCTTTTGAAAGATCAGCCATTAATTCCTAGCCAGCCGAGAACGAAGTTTTGTTAAACGGGCCCTGAGAGAAGAGAGAGAGAGAGAGAGAGAGAGAGAGAGAGAGAGAGAGAGAGAGAGAGAGAGAGAGAGAGAGAGAGAGAAGAGAGAGAGAGAGAGAGAGAGAGAGAGAAAGAGAGAGACAGAGACAGAGAGAGACAGAGAGAGGCAGAGAGAGAGACAGAGACAGCAGCGACCGAGAGACAGAACAGACGGACAAAGGCACACAGACAGTGGCAGATGCAGAAGAACGTTTTTTCTGGTAGTTCTTTCATTCCTGGCTCCCTGTCAGTCTGTCTGTCTTTCAGTCTGTCTGTCTGTATGTCAGTCAGTCTGTTTGTCTGTCCATCAGTCTGTTAGTCTGTTCATCAGTCTGTTTGTGTGTCTGTCTGTTTGTGTGTCTGTCAGTCTGTCTGTCTTGACATGACTTTCACAACACAGAAAGACTGCTCGTTTCCTTTGACCTTGTCTCTTATCTCCTCGTCTGCCTGTCTGTCTGTCTATCGCCCTCCATCCTTCTCTGTCTGTCGTGTTTGTCTGTTTCTCTCTCTATGTCTTTCTTTATCTCTCCCTCCCTATGTCTGTCTGTCTGTCTGTCTCTATATCTCTGTCTTGTCTCTCTCTGTGTCTCTACCTCCCCTTTCCTCTCTTTCTGTCTGTCTGTCTCTCTATTTCTTTGTCTTTCTCTCCCCTTCCTCTCTCTCTCTCTCCCTCCCTCTCTCTCTCTCTCTCTCTCTCTCTCTCTCTCTCTCTCTCTCTCTCTCTCTCTCTCTCTCTCTCCCTCTCTCTTGTAACAGAAAGCGTCAGCTCAATCAATCAGTCAATCGCCGAGGAATCTTCTTCCGCATATTTACACAGCGCAAAGAACCAGCCTTCCACAACAGGAGGCAAACACAGCAAGGTACGGTGTGGTATGGTATGGTATGGTGTGGTGTGATGTGATGTGGTGTGGTGTGGTATGGTGTGGTGTGGTGTGGTATGGTGTGGTGTGTGTGTGGGTATGGTGTGGTGTGGTTGGTGTGGTGTGGTATGGGTGTGGTGTGGTATGGTGTGGTGTGGTATGGTATGGTGTGGTGTGGTGTGGTGTGGTATGGTATGGTGTGTGGTGTGGTGTATGGTGTGGTGTGGTGTGGTGTGGTTGGTGTGGTATGGTGTGGTGTGGTGTGGTGTGGTATGGTGTGGTGTGGTGTGGTTGTGGTGTGGTTGGTGTGGTGTGGTTGGTGTGGTGTGGTGTGATGTGATGTGTGTGTGTGGTGTGGTATGGTGTGGTGTGGTATGGTGTGGTATGGTGTGGTGTGGTTGGTATGGTGTGGTGTGGTGTGGTATATGGTGTGGTATGGGTGGTGTGGTGTGGTTGGTGTGGTGTGGTATGTGTGGTTGTGGTGTGTGTGTGGTATGGTATGGTGTGGTGTGGGTGTGGTATGGTGTGGTGGTGTGGTATGGGTATGGTGTGGTGGTGTGGTATGGTGTGGTGTGGTGTTGGTTGGTTGGTGTGGTATGGTGTGGTGTGGTATGGTGTGGTATGGTGTTGTTGTGGTGTGGTATGGTATGGTGTGGTATGGCATGGTATGGTATGGTATGGTATGGTATGGCATGGTATAGTATGGTATAGTATGGCATGGTATGGCATGGTATAGTATGGTATAGTATGGCATGGTATGGCATGGTATAGTATGGTATAGTATGGCATGGTATAGTATGGTATAGTATGGCATGGTATGGCATGGTATGGCATGGCAGGGCAGGGCAGGGCAGGGCAGGGCAGGGCAGGGGAAGGCAACAGCAGGATTGAGTTGCTTCACTGATTAACTGGTTAGGGTGGAGGGGAGGGGGGGGGGGGAAGGGGAGCAGGGAGTGACGGGTTTAGGGAGAGGGAAGGGGGTGGTGGTGGTAGAAGACTAGTGGTTAGTTCGTTGAACTCGTGATCGGATACTTTAGACTTGAGGTCGTTGGTCTGTTTCTCCGCTAAGGTGACCGCTTGAGGATGTTCTTTTCCCCGTGGAGTTAGCATTGGTATGGAATCTATTCCTCTCTCAAAGTCCTTTCACACATATTATTGGCTGTTGGCTGGTCTGCCAGCATCATCAATCCAATCCCTTCAACGTATACAAAACTCTGCAGCTCGTCTAATCCTCAGAAAGAAAAAATCTGAGCATATTACCCCTCTCTTGCAATCTCTCCACTGGCTGCCTGTGCCACAGAGAGTAAACTATAAGATCAGTACCCTCTGTTACAAATGTCTCCACAAAACAGCACCCGCCTACCTCTGCGAATGTCTTCACTTGTACACTCCTTCTCGTTCTCTCCGCTCTGCTGCAGATACCTTGTCCTTACGAATACCTAGATTCAACCAATCCACCATCGGCCGTCGCTCTTTCTCTATTTCTGGTCCATTGGTGTGGAATGATCTCCATCTCTCTCTCCGCCAAAAGCCTTCTTATGACACTTTTAAATCCAGTCTCAAGACATATTTATTTCAAACCTAAGATTTTCCTCTCCTGCCTCATCTCATAGTTTTTCCCTGCCTTCAACAGCCAAGATTCTATTGCCCTGCCAGGGTGTGTGACCTCTGTGTGTGTGTGTGTGTGTGTGTGTGTGTGTTGTGTGTGGGTGTGTGTGCGCGTGTGTGTGTGCGTGTGTGCACATTTGGACTTGATGGAACTATTGCTTGTCACTGGTTGTATGACTGTGTAAGAATGAGTTGAGCGCAAGCGCTTTGATTTGTCTCTGCAAGATATAGCGCTATATAAATTCCATTTGTTATTATTAATATTATTATTTTTATTATTATTATTATTATTATTATTATTATTATTATTATTATTATTATTATTATTATTATTATAAACAGAAGTTCTGTGCGCGAATGCTGCATACTTAATATCTCACTTACAACTTTAGAAAACCCATTTTTTTTGTAGAAGAGAAAGATATGCTACATGCACATCACACGAACGTCTGCGCTGGCCAAGACTGTCCTACAAGGAACAGTACAAGGAAGGAGACAAAGAAGCAGACAGAGAAAACGATGAGAAGACAACAGTGGTCTTGGGAGGAACGAACTTGCAACGAAAAGCTTTATTTGAAACCGTGAGGAGTGGTGGAAGCTGGTTTCAAAATATTCAGTGGTGCCCCAACGGTCTACAGGACCAGGGGATGGTTGAAGGGTGAAGGGAAGCATGTGGTATGGCAGGACGACAGGGAACATGATAACAGTTTACGGCCTGCTACCTGGAGAGAACTGGCCTTTGCCAGGGTGTCCTAGACACTGCAGGGAGACAAAGGCAGTGTAGCGCCTTTAACTAACGCCTGACCAAAGAGTTGAACTCGGTGAGTGAGCACTTACATCCAGGCTGTGCTGATCGCTTGAAGAAAACTGCAGTGTAGTTCTTGAATCACAGCACTAAGTAAGAGTTAAGAGAGCAGTCAAAGCCTTCCTCTGCCCTGCCCTGCCATGCTATGCCATACCGTGCCATGCCATACCATACATGCCATACCATGCCATACTATACATGCCATGCCATACATACCATACCACGCCATACTATTCCGTGCCATGCCATACTATACCACACCATGTCATGCCATACTATACCATACCATGCCATACTTTACATTGCCATGCCTTGTTGTGTTTGGCTTCTGTTGAGAGATGCCGTGAACGGTTTGGTGAACAACTTTTCAAGACAGTGCAAAAACGACCCCCAACAACATTACAAGAATGCAAAAAAGAATCCGAAGAATGCGAAGAAGAATGCAAAGAAGCAGAAGAATGCGAAGAAGATGCAAAGAAGCAGAAGAATGCAAAGAAGAATGCGAATGCGAATGCAAAGTAGAAGGAGGAGAGGAAGAATGGAAAGAAGAAGAAGAATGCGACGAAGAATGCGAAGAAGAATGCAAAGAATGCAAAGAAGTAGAAGAAGAATAATGCAAAGAAGCAGAAAAGGAAGAAGAAAACGAATGCAAAGAAGAAGAAGAATGCGAAGAACACAAAGAAGTAGAAGAGGAATAATGCAAAGAAGTAGAAGAGGAATAATAAGAAGAAAAAGAATGCGAAGAATGCGAATGCGAAGAAGAAGAATGTCAAGAAAAAGAAGACGAAGAAGAAGAAGCAAAAGAGGAGGAGGAGGAGGAGGAGGAGGAGGAGGAGGAGGAGGAGGAGGAGGAGAGAAATGCAAAGAAGAATGCAAAGAAGAATGCGAAGAATGCGAAGAATGCGAAGAAGAAGAAGAAGAGGAAGAAGAAGAAGAAGAAGAAGAAGAAGAATGCGAAGAATGCGAAGAAGAAGAAGAAGAGGAAGAAGAAGAAGAAGAAGAAGAAGAAGAACAACAACAACAAGGAGAAGAAGAAGAAGGAGAAGGAGAAGAAGGAGAAGAAAGAGAAGAAGAAGGAGACGAAGGAAAAGAGAAGAAGAATGAGAAGAACTGTAATCTCTACCATTTCTTGAATCTTCATGCCTAGCTCTCCTTGGTGAAGATGAACATGTGTTTGTTTCTTTTGAGTTGATGTTGGTAACTCAGTTTAAGGTATGCTGTTTAAGCTTTACATACTCTCTCTCTCTCTCTCTCTCTCTCTCTCTCTCTCTCTCTCTCTCTCCTCTCCTCTCCTTTCCCCCGACTCTCTCTCGCTTAATGAAACAAAAACACCTCGTTTCTTAACACTTCCGCCAAACAAGATGTTACCAGAAACAAAACACCTAGAAAAAAATCCTGCCTGCACCTGCCCCCTCTTCCCCTCCCTAAAACAAGTCCAACCGCCAGCCACCCCCCCCCCCTCCACCCTCAGCTACCAAAACAAAACCAAAAACCACAAAACAAACCAGCTCCCAAACCTCCGCCGAACAAGTTGCCAAAAAGAAACCACAGCCATTTTTAACCACTTGGTCCAAGGTTGCCGAACCTGAGCCAAACAGAGCGTAAAAGTGCACAGCTTTTTTTCCTCCTTGCTATCTGTGATTCCAGGGGACGGGATCGCTCAGTGGTCGGAGCACTCGCTTTCCCCCAGCCAAGTTAAGCAGCGTCGAGTGTGGTTACCAGTTGGATGGGTGACCGTTTGCGCGCCTTGGCTTCAGTACAGTTCCCCCAGTTCACCCAGCTGTAAATGAGTACATGCTCTAGGGTCAGGGAAGGTAAAGCAGCGAGGGAGAGGAGATGGGCGCCGCCCTCAATATGCTGGCCCTAGAGAAGTGAGGTCTCTGACGCCTCGCTCCCCTACGACCTTATAGGTTATGGGACTCCTTTACCTTTATCTGTAATCCCTCTCCCCCCACCCCTTCACCTCATTCCAGGAACAGCCCAGCGCTTCCAGTATCCTAGCTATGACCTGTGGGCAGCGTAGATGGCCTGGTGCTTAGAAGCGATGTGCTGGTGATCTGACGGCCAGGGATTGAGCCACCACGGATGCACCCGTTACAGGGAATTTCCCCCAGTAGTTAACATCAGTGCTGACGCCACTCCTTCAACAGTCCTCCGGATGAGGCTGTAAATCGAAATCCCGTGTGCAAACGCACGAAGAACATCTTGCGCAGTCGTGCTAAACCTGTTCCGCCTTTCCGAAGAGTAGGGCATGATATGCCCGTAGAAACGGATGAAATTTTTATTTATTTATTCTTTTATATCGAGGATAATGGAATAAGCACTCATGTGCTTTTTTACATCCAGTCCCCGTGTGTTTGCGGTTTGTAAATTTTGTCATGTTTCCACCGGCACACAATGGTCTACTCTTCCGAAAAGCGGATCAGGATTTAACGTGTGTACAAGATGCTCTGCATGCGTTCGAACACGGGGCCTCGGTTTTTAGTCTCATCCGGACTTTGAGATTCAGTTCGATATTTTTGTCAAACTGGGAAGAAAGGGCGAGGCTGGGAATCGAACTCACAACCTCACGGTTTACTTGTTGGCAGGCAAACATCTTAACCATCCTGCCACCTTCCTCCTTCCTTTAGAAAAAGAAAGAAAAACCGCACGCAACAGGAGTGGTATGTCGACCTCATCCCCGATGTCAGAATGTGGCGACCTTCGTGGTGGGCAAAAACCGGCAGTATACGCAAAATGTCGCCCTTGGTGAACCTCGGAGCTCCAGCCGAGGAACGGAAAGAAAAGAAAATCTGTGCTCTGAGAGTCACTGAGGGCACGGGTTCCAGTCTTCACTGAGGTCCTTTCGAGGAGAGTCCACTCTCTAGAGTTACCATCAGTACTGACTCCAGTCCCCTGCAAGGCCTTCAGATGAGACTATAAACCGAGGCGCTGTGGTGTATGAATGCACTCAGGACATCTTGCACACACGTGCCTTTCGTACAAAGGCAGGACAGCTAAGGCCGGTGGTATGGATGATAACGAACATACCCAGCATGCATCCTGCTTACTGGAGAGAGGTTCTGTCAGGGTTATCTCTCCCAGAACACACTGCTTGCAAAACAAAACAACAACAACAACAAAACCAGTGATAAGCCCAACCCGCTTCTCAAGATATGAAGTGAGATGTCAGAACTTCAGCACAAAGATACTGCACATCCCGGCAAATGCCCATCAGTGGACTGTCTCCATCATCTTCTGAACAACTAGTTAAACACACTCTCCCCCGTGGGGATGCCAGGGGCCTGTCAGAATAAACAGCATCCCCACCTGGAAATTCTGTGCTAGGAATTCCCTCTTTTCTTCTCCTCTTTTTGGTTTCTGCCTTGTTCCGTTTCTTTCTGTCACAACTTTCTCGTCTATTTTTCTGCCTTCTTGGTCCATTCTCTTGCATGTTACCTTCCTTTTTTTAATAGAAAGACTTAAAAGATAACAATTCTCTTCCACGCTGAGGTCGGATGCGCTGGGCCTGACTTGTCAGGCGCTTAACGGCAGCACAACTAATTTTCGCTCATGTGGCAGATAACAGCCAGAGCGTTCGATGACGACGGGGGAGAAGAATGCAAACAAGAAGAGGAAGAAGAATGCAAAGAAGAAAAAGAATGCAAAGAAGGAGAAGAATGCAAAGAAGGAGAAGAATGCAAAGAAGAAGGTCATGCTCCTACCCACCAGTCCTGAACACGACACGCTCCTACACTCTCCCAGAGCTCCAGAACCTTACAGCAGGACCCTCCCTCATCATCTCATCAAATGCCTAGGCCTTTTAAGAAACGCCACCAAAGACACAGAACCATCTCCACGACCTGCACAGCCTCAGCTCAAGGACTTTGAGCAAACTGCTATCCAGACTCCCGATATGAATGAGGGAGCCTCTCCCTCCACCTCCCCCCCCCCCTTCCCACAGCCCGTTCTTCCTCGGAGTGTTAGAAGTTGCAGTGCAATCTCATCCAGGCTCTCTGTGTCACAGCAGCAGGCCGCCACGAGGCCACCAGTAAGGAGAAGATCTTGCCTTGCTCTACTACAACAAACAGTGGCTAGAAGAGGGCATCTTCTCTGAGGATCTTTCTGCTGACTGTCTTCAGAGGCAAGGCTTTCACACAGAGCATGGGGAAACCAGCTGTAACACGCAGGCTTGCTGTCACAGGTCATGTCCGTTCTGCTTCCTTTTTACCAGCGCAGAGGGCTTTGCTCTCAATCAGCATCTGTGTGGCTATTGGTTTAGAACGTGACAGTGGTAGCAGATTACCTTGCAGTGACCCAGTAGCGGAGCAATGCAGGATCTCTCCTAACTGGTGGCCTCGTGGCGGCCTGCTACTGAGATGGACAGAGAGCGTGGATGCAATTGCACTGTGGGAGTGGAGAACGTTTCAAATCATGTTATAATCATGTTAAGCGCTCTGATTTGTAATTGCAATATAAAGCGCTCTATAAATTCCATATTCTTTTTCTTCTTGTTCTTCTTCTTGTTCTTCTTCTTGTTCTTGTTCTTCTTGTTCTTCTTGTTCTTCTTCTTATACAAGGACTGGCTTCGTCCTACAGCTCTCTTCATTATTGACACAGATGGAGCGCCTAGCCCTTCATCCAAATAATTATCACCACGCTTTGAAACAACCTGACTTCACGCACGGCATTCACCTTCCCTCTTCATTTGTGCAGACCAAAACTAACCCATGGAAGTTCAGAAAGCCTGCCAATCAGTATAGCGAGGCATTTAACAAAAAAGCAACAAACTGCCACACGCGCTATCTCCTCATCCAGTGTGTACTTGCGGCCTCTCAGTGATTCCAGGACAAATAACGAGTGAGATATTTGAAGACGCGTTCTGGAAGACAACCCCCTCCCTCCCTCCCAGGGGGGTTAAGCCGTTGCCTTAACTACACTAATGTTGCCATGTTCACAGACTGCTCACAGAGGGATTCTAAGAAAGCCAAGGCGACATGGATCAAGACTGAAAGGATCAACAACAAAGTCTCCACGACTTTTCCTCATGACATTCCAGTGTTAGGCAATGGCTTCTGTAGTGCTGCATGGATAGATGGATGGATAGATAGATGGATGGATGGATGGATGGATAGATGGATGGATAGATGGATAGATAGATAATGGATGGATGGATGGATGGATAGATGGATGGATGGATAGATGGATGGATGGATGCATGGATGGATGGATGGATGGAGCGTGTTGTAAGCTCTCATGCTTGTTGCTCTATAATTCAATCTTTGTGGTGTTCAGGTATGTTGCTTTTTTTTTTTACAAGATTAAAATTGATATTTGTTAAAAACAATTGTCTACTGTCTATGTGCCTTTCTGTCTGTGTCTGTGTGTCTGTGTGCCTGTCTCTCTCTGGTTGTTTGCAACTCTCTCTCTCACTCTTGCCGTCAGCGCCTGGGCTTTATATCACAGTTGTTGATTAAACCATTGACGCTGGGGCAACAGCAAAGTGAGAGGCTGTATGACCAGTGGCTTTCCACTCATGGAATTCCACTTTACAGCTTGGTCTTTAGTGATCGACTATGACTCTCTGACTAGGAGGCTTGACTGGCACAGTCCTTATGTGCTGCAGCCCTGCGGGCTAGTTGGCCTTTGGAGAACATCTCCAACGCTGACTGTCCTTATACCCACTTGGCCGAGAGAGTGGGGATGTACTGTGGGCAAGGCATCTCCACTATAATCAAATTTCTGCCCAGTTTCCAAAACAGCAGCTGCCTCCTCTGCTGTTTTGGAGGTCATCGTCGGACACGACGGACAAACATACATACATCTCTCTCTCACTCTCTCGTTCTCACTCACTCACTCGTGTGTGTGTGTGTGAGTGTGTGTGTGTGTGTGTGTGTGTGTGTGTGTGCGTGCGCGCGCGTGCATGCGTGCGTGCGTGTGTGTTTGTGCGCGCGTGTGTATGTGTGTGTGTGTTCAATTTTACGCCTGTTCACTCAAAGTAATATTAAAACGATGTAAGATGAATGTGTGCATGTGTGTTTGTGGAGGGGTGGGGGTGGGGGATGGTGGAACGGAGGAAGGGTAGGGGGGTGTGCGTGGGTGTGATGGTCGTGGCTGAAGGTAGAGATGGGGTTTCTATGGTGACGGATGAACCGGACAAAGAAGCGTTCGTTACTTTGGAAACTTCTTTCTTCATTAGCAGAATAGTCTGTCTGTACGCGCGCGCGCACACACACACACACACGCACACACACAACACATACACACACACGCAAACACACACAATGATACCCCCCCCCCCCACACACACACACATACACTCACGCAAACACAATCACACTAACATACATGCATGCACACACGCACACACGTGAACGCACACAACAAACATATCTACACACACCTACACATATATACACACACCTACATACACCTACACACACAAACACACGCACGCACACACAGAACCGCAGAAACACACACACATACACGCACGCAGGCACGCACGCATGATGCAGGTCTGTTTGTTTGCAGAGAAACTTGACAACAGTCCATGATGCTGTTTACGAAATGTCTGCCAAACTCTTCCTGCCTTCTGCCCAGCGCTCGTCTCTGCCAGGTCCTCTCTCCCTCTCTCTCTCTCCCTCCCTCTCTCTCTCTCTCTCCCCCCCTCTCTCTCTCCCTCTCTCTCTCCCTCTCTCTCTCTCTCTCCCTCTCTCTCTGTATGTGTGTGTGTGAGCGTGTGTGTATATGTGTTGTGTGTGTGTGTGTGTGTGTGTGTGTGTGTGTGTTGTGTGTGTATGTGTGTGTATGTGTGTGTATGTGTGTGTATGTGTGTGATGTGTGTGTATGTGTGTGTATGTGTGTGGTTGTGTGTGTATGTGTGTGTGTGCGAGTTGTGCGTGTGTCTGCGTGTGTGTATGTGTGTATGCAATTGTGTCTGCGAGTGTGTGTGCGTTTGCGTGTATGTGTGTGTGCGAATGTGTGTGCGAGTGTGTGTGATGTGTGCGTGTGTCTGCGAGTGTGTATTGTGTGTGCGAGTGTGCGAGTGTGTGTCTGCGTTGTGTGTTATGTGTGTGTGTGTGTGCGATTGTGTGTGCGAGTGTGTGTGCGTAGTGTGTGTGCGTGTGTCTGTGTGCGAGTTGGTGCGTGCGTGTCTGCGTGTGTGTATGTGTATGTGTGTGCGAGTGTGTGTCTGCGTGTGTGTATATGTGTGTGTGCGAGTGTGTGTGTGTGTGTTGGTCTGCATGTGTGCATGTGTGTGTGCGCAAGTGTGTATGTATGTATGTGGATATCTATCTATCTATCTATCTATCTATCTATCTATCTATCTATCTATCTATCTATCTATCTATCTATCTATCTATCTATCTATCTATCTATCATCTATCTATCTATAAATATATATCTATAACCCCAAGGTTACCAATAGTGAGATTTTGCGTATGTGACCTTTGACCTACCATTACGGTAGCTGCTTTCTGATTTTGGGTCTGATGTCTAAACAACTCCAGTAGACATGCGTTTTATCTTGTGACGGGACAGCCTGGTGGTCAGAGTGATGTTTTCGTGATCTGCTGACTCGGGTTCCATTCTTGTTCAAGAGGATTTTTCCTGTGGAGTTAACATCAGTGCCGACTCCACTTCCCCAAAAGTCCTTCGGATGAAACTATAAACCGAGGTCCCATGTGCGAACGCACGCAGAACATCTTGCGCACACATTAAAACCCGTTCCGCTTTTCGGAAGAGTAGGCCATTGTGTGCCGGTGGGAATGGATGACAAAATGTACAAAAATGCATACACACGGGGACAGGATGAAAAAAACACATGAGTGCTTATTCAATTATCATCGAAATAAAAGAATAAATCAAATCAAATAAAATAAATATTGTCACCAGTTCCTACTGACACGCAATAACTGACTCTTGAGAGAGAGAGAGAGAGAGAGAGAGAGGGAGACAGACAGACAGACAGACAGACAGTCAGACCAATACGCAGACATACACACAGACAGACAAAACAGACAGATTAATAAACAGACAGGCAGACCAAATACAAATTTAAAGAACCCAGAAACAGATCATCAGCCAAAACATAATGAACAGACAGACAAGACAAGACATGAGATGAGATGCACTAAAATAATTCTGTACGCGATCCAAAAAAAAAAAGAAGAAAAAAAGGAAGCAGAAGAAAAAGGTCTGCGGGATCAGGACAGCCTCAGCTCCTAACCACCTTGATCTTTCTCCCAGAAGACATTCAGGTTTCTGTCTGCTCTCATTCTCTCTGCCATCACACTCCACACATGTCGCTTATAGCCTGCAGATACCCCCACAACAAAATAACTCCCCAGTTTTTATCCCCCTCCCCCCTCCCCAAAATTATTCAAAAGCCACCCCCCCCCCCCCCTCTCTCTTTCCTAGCCGCTCATTTAGCCGCCAAAGAATTGCCCAGCAGGTTTTTGGCAAGGAGGGGGACCCCATTTTGAACAAAGCAACACCGGCTCAGGCCGCCATCTTGTCTGCTGACGTCATCATGGCGGCGGTGGCAGACGAAAACATTGACGGAATATTGAAAGGCTTTGTTCGTTTTTTCTGGCCCTCTTTGTCTAATTGCCCTTTGTCGGTGAAGACTTCATTCACTGAAAGCAGGAGGAGGAGGAGGAGGAGGAGGAGGAGCTTGTTTCTGAAGACGAATATGGGATGGTTGCATCGATTGTTCCGTTGGTTGTTTGTTTGTTTTGTTTGTTTCTTTCGTTTGGATATGGTTCAGTGTCAGTTTCTTTCCTGGAGTCGGTGTGTTTCCTGTACCTGCTTGCCGTCTGCTGTTGGCGCACAGCCAGGTCTTGACGTGCTTTACCTTTCGGCCTGCTCAACCTGAGGAAGAGCATTTTATTTTCGCAAATCAAACTTTGTACTGGGTGACTGTTCAGCTTTTTCCAATGCGGAGTTTATTTTTATAACCATATTTTATAAAAGAAAAAAGGAATGGGGTGGGGGGGGGGGGGCGGGATAGCCTAGTGGTTAGAGTGTTGCGCTCATGATTTGACGACCTGGGTTCGAGCCTCCACGGAATCGCCTGTTTGAGGGAATTTTACCTTGGAGTTAACATCAGTGCTGACTCTACTCCCCCGAAAGTCTCTGAGATGAGACTTTCAACCTAGGCCCCGTCCGTGTGTTGACGCGCGCAGAACATCTTGCACACACTTTAAAACCCGTTCCGCCTTTTAGAAGAGTTGACCATTGCATGCCAACAGGAACGGACGACATATTACAAAAACAAACAAACAAAAATGTATGCACACTAATATTACTGTATTGTATACCACATTTAGTCACGGCAGATGTCTGCGTGAAATTCCAGCTGCTCACCCCGTGGAGAGCGCGTCGCCACAAGAGCAGCGCCACCTACTATTTTCCTTTTCCTGTCTGCAACTGTATTTAGTTTCCTATCAGCGTGGCTGTTTTCTACAGAATTTTGCCAGGGACAGCTCTCTTGTTGCCGTGGTTTTTTAAAACTTGCATTAAATAAGTATTGAACACGGAACCTCAATTTATTTTCTCATCCGAAAGACTAGCACCCAGACCACCACTTGATGGTCTAGTGGATATGGGAAAAGTTTCGGGCACACAGGTGTTGTGTTTAGACATCATCCCCGAAGATGATGTGCAGCTACCTTCATGGAGGGTAAAAAACGGTCGCATACGCAAAACCTCGCCATTGGTGGACCTGGGAGCTGTAGCCGTGGAACGAACAGAACTGGTGGCTTTTTATATAAAGTTGCTGCTTAAAACATAATAACAAACCTTAACTTAAAAAAACACCAAACCCAATCAAAAAAATAAATCTATGTGCCTGTGTGCGCGCGTAAGTAGCCACACACGCGCGTGTGCACGCACACACAGAGACCGGAGCACATAACAAGAGAGAACAGGAAACAACATGACGATAATACAAGAGATAACCTCTTCACACTAAGAATGTTGATTAGGCCTGAGAGAGTGAGAGCGACAGACAGACAGACAGATAGAGACAGAGAGACAGACAGATAGAGACAGAGAGAACAGACAGATAGAGACAGAGAGACAGAGCAGACAGACAGATAGAGACAGAATTCAGACTAGACTCATCATCGATGTGGCCAAGACCGATGTACAAAGTCGAAGTCTGAAGTCAGATAGAGACAGAGAGATACAGAGGAGACAAACAGAGAGAGACACAGAGAGAGAAACAGACAGACAGAGAGAGAACAAGAAAGAGAGACAGACAGAGACATAGACAGAAAAGATAAGACAGAACAGAAGAAAGAGAGAAATCAGAGACAAAGACAGAGAAAGACAAGAGAGAGAGAGAGAGAGAGAGAGAGAGAGAGAGAGAGATACAGGACAGACAACAGACAGATATAAAGGGAGGATTTCGGGGGAGGGGGGAGGGTTATGCAGAGTGACTGCCATGAAGACAAACAGACACATGCACAGACACAACAGACAAGAAAAGCCAAAAAAAATACCCCCAAACAAAAAACCCGGAAGAGATTCAGGTAAAAAAAACCTAACAAACCATCAACAAGCCCCCCCCCCCCCCCCTCCTGCAAACCCAGCAACAACAAAATCGACAAACAACATCAACAAGAACGTCAACAACAACAACAACAAAACAGGTTTTGTGATCCAATAAACTGTGGTAGTAGAGAAGAGAGAGAAAGGATCTCACCGTGACATAACGATCACTGATGAAGAGGAGAAAGGATCTCACCGTGACATAACGATCACTGATGAAGAGGAGAAAGGATCTCACCGTGACATAACGATCACTGATGAAGAGGAGAAAGGATCTCGCCGTGACATAACGATCACTGATGAAGAGGAGAAAGGATCTCACTGTGACATAACGATCACTGACCAAGATGAGAAAGGATCTCACTGTGACATAACGAGGCAATGACAAAGAGGAGAAAGGATCTCACTGTGACATAACGATCACTGACCAAGAGGAGAAAGGATCTCACCGTGACATAACGAGGCAATGATGAGATAACAATATCCGACTGTTTCGTCTTGTTAGCTGACGTAAGAACGTCCTCTACCCCCTCCCCCACCCCAACCTCAATCCATCCTCACTCTCCCTTCCCCCCCGCCCCCTCCCCGTTCTCCTCTCCTCCTCCCCTTCCTCTGCTGTTTTTGTCTCCTAGTTTCTCTCTCCCCATCTTTTCTCCATGTATTGATCATGGCTTAGTGGTTTAGAGTATTTGTGTGTGTGTGTGTGTGTGTGTGTGGTGTGTGTGTGTGTGTGTGTGTGTGTGTGTGTGTGTGTGTGTGTGTATGTGTGTGTGTGTATGTGATATTTAACAGTAACCAAGGGCATGGGTTCGAGTCTCGGTCAAGTGTCAGTATGGGGGGGATGTTTTCCCAGGAGTTAACATAGGTGCTGCTGACTCTGCTCCAGGAATAGTCCTTTGAACACATCGGTGGTCTAGAGGCACCGCACCTGCCTAGAAAGCGAAAAGTCCGGGTTCGAAGTGTGTGGTGGTTCGATCCTCGTTTAGGCCCGAAATTTATCTCCCATCCCCTAAACCCTGAGTGATGGTCTTTGGGAAAGGGGGGGGGGGGGAGGGGGTGAGTAGCCTCGTGGTTAGGACGTTGCGAATTGCGCTGGCGATCTGCTGACCCGGGTTCGAATCTCGTTCAAGGGGATTTTTCCTCTGCAGTTAACTTAAGTGCCGACTCCACTCTGCCCAAAAGTTCTTCGGCTGAGACTATAAACCGAGGTTCCGTGTGCAAACGCACGCAGAACATCTTGCGCTTTTCAGTTCCGCTTTTCAAAAGAGTAGGCCGTTGTGTGCCGGTGGGAACGGATGACAAAATTTACAAAACTGCAGACACACAGGGACTGGACGTAACCAAAAAACCAACACGAGTGCTTATTCTATTATTCTCGAAAGAAAAGAACAGAAATAAAAGAACAAAATAGAGAAATTAAGTGAAGTAAAAACTCCTTTATTCTTTATAATTTTTATTTCGAGGATAATGGAATACACACTCATGTGCTTTTTCATCCAGTCCCCGTGTGTATGCAGTTTTGTAAATTTTGTCATCCGTTCCCACAGGCACACAATGGCCTAGTCTTCCGAATAGCGGAGCGGGTTTTAACGTGTGCGCAAGATGTTCTGCATGCGTTCGCACACGGGACCTCGGTTTATAGTCTCATCCGGACTTTTGGGAGAGTGGAGTCGGCACTGATGTTAACTCCAGAGGAAAAATCCTCTTGAACAGAATCGAACCCGGCTCATCAGATCACGAATACATCACTCTAACCACCAGGCTATCCCCCACCCCCCCCCCGACACCTGATATGGATTCTCCACATAGTGACGTACCTGTCACAGGGTAAACTGACTCTTGCCAAGAATTCAGGCATCTGACGGTGAACCTGCCAACGATGGAAAGACAAACGAAGTGACAACAACAAATCCCACGATAACACCTGTCTTTATCCTCCCCCTCCCCTCCACCTCCCCTTCCCCCCTCCCCCGCGGGGAATGCCGGGGTGCCTGTTAGTATAACAGCATCCCCACCTTCTGGAAATTCTGTGCCAGGATTTCCCTCTTTTCTATTCCTCTCTTTGTTTCTGTCCTGTTTCTTTTCTTCCTGTCACCTCCTTCTTGTCTATTTTTTGCCATCTTGGTCTATTCTCCTGCCCTTTTCCCCTCCAGAAAGACTGAAAAGACAATAATTCTCTCCCACGCTGAAATCCGATGCGCTGGGCCTGATTTGTCAGGCGCTTAACGGCAGCAGAACGCATTTTCCTGATTTAACAGACAACAATAGTTGCTGTCTGAGCATTTGAAGAAGAAGAATCCTTACCACCCTCTTTTTTCATTGGCTGTCCAAGCAACGTCATCAACATGGCGGTATATTGCCAACATGGCCTCCAACAACAAAGCGATTTCTGTGTTTCGTCTCATGGGGTTATTTGAATCACTTCAGCTTTCTTGGTGTACACTGACAAGCTGCCTGGGAGGTCTCACTACTACTTTCATGAATGCTGGAATTGCAAGATATTTATTTGTTCGACAACAAAAGGTTAGGGATTATATTCTGGGTCTGGCTCCCCCCCCCCCCCCACCACCAATAATCATTTCTGCCAATCGCAGAGTAAAAAGGTGAAGGTAAAGATGTCACACAAATTATAAGGTCGTAGGGGAACGAGGTGTCAGAGACCTCAACTTCTCTAGGGGCCAGTACATTGAGGGCGGCGCCCATCTCCTCTCCCTCGCTGCTTTACCTTCCCTGACCATCAAGAGGGCAGGTACCCATTTACAGTTGGGTGAACTGGGGGACTGTACTGAAGCCAAGACGCGCAAACGGTCACCCATCCACTTGGTAACCACGCTCTACGCTGCTTAACCTTGGCTGGGGCAAAAGCGAATGCCCTGACCTCTGAGCTATCCTGTCCCCGCAGAGTGGCGGTGTGTTTTTGTGAGGAGGCCGTTAGAGTCCAGCCCAGTGCTGAAGACAAGTGTTAGGTCAGTGCCGGCTCTGGGGAATGCACTACCAGCTGTATGTGGAAGAAGGCGTCACCCTGTCACCTTACTTACACCAGAAGCCACGTCGTGTTTCACCCCAACTGCTGACCCCTCTGCTGACGTCTACAGACACACGACCATACAGGGAAGACAAGTGGGGACAAAAGAGAGAGAGAGAGAGAGAGAGAGAGAGAGAGAGAGAGAGAGAGAGAGAGAGACAGAGAGAGAGAGAGAGAGAGAGAGAGAGAGTGTGTGTGTGTGTGTGTGGTGTGTGTGTGTGATTGTGTGTGTGTGTGATTGTGTGTGTGTGTGTGTGTGTGTGTGTGTGTGTGTGTGTGTGTGTGTGTGATTGTGCGTGTGTGATTCAGATTCAGATTCAGATTCAGATTCAGAATATTTTATTGCCATTTAAGTCATGTAGACTTATTTGACACAACAAAAACATCAACTATAATTATCTATTTTGGCTAAAAGTGATGTACACTAAAAAACATGTTGTATTCTACTTCTCTTTCTCTCTTTTTTCAAAACACTCATACACATATCTGATGATATCTGCTTGATATATATCAACTGTGATTATGTCACTTAATTTATGTACACAGTTTTTGCGTTCTTTGTCTCTCGTTTTGATTTTTAATAACAAATTATTTCTGAGTTCATCATATAAAATGCATTCATCAAGTAAATGAAATTCATCTTCAATTTTGTTACAGTGTCTACATTTTCTGTCCTCTCTGGATATATTTTGGTGTCTCCCTTTCTCTATCATTAAATTGTGACAGCTTGTGCGAAATTTACAATATGTCTTCTTATGAGTTTTGTTTTCATAGTTTACTAAGTATGGTTCCAATCTGTATTCTTTGGTAGCAAAATGTGTGTGTGTGATTGTGTGTGTGTGTGTATGATTGTGTGTGTGTGTGATTGTGTGTGTGTGATTGTGTGTGTTTGTGTGTGTGTGTGATTGTGTGTGTGTGTGTATGAGTGTGTGTGTTGTGTGTGTGTGATGTGTTGTTGTGTGTGGTGTTGTGTGTGTGTGTGTGTGGTGTATGATGTGTGTGTGTGTGTGTATTTGTGTGTGTGTGTGGTTGTTGTGTTGTGTGTGTGTGTGTGTGTGTGTGTGATTGTGTGTGTGTGTGATTGTGTGTGTGTGTGTGATTGTGTGTGTGTGTATGGTGTGTGTGATTGTGTGTGTGTGTGGTTGTGTGTGTGTGTGTATGATTGTGTGTGTGTGTGATTGTGTGTGTGTGGTGTGTGTGTTGTGATTGGTGTGTGTTGTGATTGTGTGTGGTGGTGTGATTGTTGTGTGTGTTTTGTGTGTGTTGTGTGTGTGTGTGTTGGTGTGTGTGTGGTGTTGTGTATGTGTGTGTGTGTGTGTGAGTTGTGGTTGTGTGTGTGTGTGTGTGTTTGTGTGTGTGTGTGTGTTGTGTGTGTGGTGTGTGTGTTGTGTGTGTGTTGTGTGATTGGTGTGGTGTGTGTGATTGTGTGTGTGTGTGATTGTGTGTGTGTGTGATTGTGTGTGTGTGGTGTGTGTGTGTGATTGTGTGTGTGTGATTGTGTGTGTGTGTTGTGTGTGTGTTGTGTGTGTGTGTTGTGTGTGTGTGATGTGTGTGTGTGTGTGATGTGTGTGTGTTGGTGTTGTGTGTGTGTGATTGTGTGTGTGTGTGTGATTGTTGTGTGTGTGTGTTTGTGTGTGTTGGTGTGTGTGTGATTGTGTGTGTGTGTTGTGTGTGTGTGTTGTGTGGTGTGTGTGTTGTGTGATTGTGTGTGTGTGTGTGATGTGTGGTTGTGTGTGTGATGTTTGTGTGTGTGTGTGTGATTGTGTGTGTGTGTGTGTGTGTGTATGTGTGTTGTGTGTGTGTGTGTGGTTGTGTGTGTGTGTGATTGTGTTTGTGTGTGTGATGTGTGTGTGTGTGTATGTGTGTGTTTGTGTGTGTGTTGTGTGTGTTTAAAGCGCCTCCCTGTTGGCTGTTTCTATGTACGGCTGGTAGCCCACGGGAGTTTCTCTATTATTTTGTAAGATAATATAGTATTTGAACTGTGTGAATTGTGACTAAGACCTGTGCCATGTCTTTTGTGTTGAGATGACAATGAAGACGATGAAGATAACGACAACGACGATAACGATAATCATGACGACGACAATGGTAATGACGCCAATACAGAAATAAACAATAACGGCAATGGATTACTCTGTGGAGCATTGTTGCTGCTGCCCCGTCGAGGTAGTGGTATCGCTCATCCACTCTTCATGCCCGCCTTGCCTCACCCAGCCATCCAGCACACCCGCCTCACGCCCAGCTACCGCCCTCCGCCCTCGGTGAGGGGTTAGGAGAAACACAGAACCAAACCACCCCTCCACACCTTGATGATGATGATGAGGAGGATGAGGAGGAGGATGAGGATGAGGAGGGTGATGATGATGTTGAGGATGATGATGATGATGGTGGTGATGATGATGACTGTGATGATGATGATTATGACTGAGGCTGATGATGATGGTTATGACTATGATGCTGCTGCTGCTACTGATTATGACTATGATGCTGCTGATTATTATCATTATCATCACTACTGCTGCTGCTGCTGCTGCTACTACTACTACTGCTGCTGCTGCTGCTACTACTGCTACTGTCATCATCATCATCATCATCATCATCATCATCATCATCATCATCATCATCATCATCATTCTTCTTCTTAATTATTATTGTTATTATTATCATTTTTAGTATCACTACTGCTACAACAACAACAACAACAACAACTACTACTACTACTACTACTTCCACCACCACCACTTCTACTACTACTACTACTACTACTACTATCATCATCATCATCATGATTATGATCATGATCATCATCATTTCTATTCTTATCACTATCATTGTATTGCATTGCTTAACAGTCACAGCAGACCCATGCGTGAAATCTGGTCTACTTTGGGGGAGAGTATTATAGGCACAAGAGCAGCGCCACGCATTAAAAAAAACCACACCCTTGTTTTCGGGTGAATCCTTTTTCTCTATGTGTATTTTTGTTTTTCCACGTAATTTTGCAAGGAACAACTTTTTTTTTGCAGCGGGCTATTTTTTCTGTTCTAAATGTGTGATGCACACGGAACCATGCTGTTTTACCCCGTCTAAAAGACTAGCACCCAGACCACCACTTATGATCTTTGGATAGGGGGAAAAGGCCAGGCTCAGACGGGACTTGAACACTCGGCCTGTAGATGTCACAGCACCGACATGCGCATTACGTTACGGCTGGGCCCTGAGGGCAGACACCATGAAGGCATCCGGCACTGATTGCCGCCCTTAGCTGCCAGTACCTCAGGGCTGTCTGTCCTGTCTGTCTTTTAGCGCTGAAGCCAACAAAGCTTGAATTTGTGAAAAGAAAATAAACTACCAGCTACCTACCTACCTTACTAACGTGATTGACTAACTGACCAACCAACCGACCGACCGACTGACTAACTAACCACCTACAGCGCCTGGGCTTTATCACAGTTCTTGATTAAACCCTTGACGCTGGGAGCAACAGCAAAGTGAGAGGCTGTATGACCAGTGGCTTTCTTTCCAACTCATGGAATTCCACTTTACAGCTTAGCCTTTAGTGATGGACTATGACTCTCTGACTAGGAGGCTTGACTTGCACAGTCCTTATGTGTTGCAGCCCTGAGGGCTAGTTGGCCTTTGGAGAACATCTCCAACGCTGACTGTCCTTATGTCCACTTGGTCGAGAGAGTGGGGATGTACTGTGGGCAAGGCATCTCCACTATAATCAAATTTCTGCCCAGTTTCCAAAACAGCAGCTGCCTCCTCTGCTGTTTTGGAGGTCATCGTCGGACACGACGGACAAACATACTTACATATTTATCTCCCTACCGACCGACCTACCTACCTGCCTACCTACCTACCTGAATACCTACCTGCCTGCCTGTCTTTCTGCCTGCCTGCCTACCTACCTACCTACATGGCTAACTGATTAGCTAACTGATTGACTAACTCATTAACA
>CM054146.1:4376891-4381891 GCA_028751875.1 Rapana venosa
GTGATTATCTCCCTCCCCCTCCCTCCTTTCTGCAGTTTGTGGCTAAGTTATCGTTCTTGACATATAAAAACGAAATCCAACAAAGCGCAGATGACATTAATTAACACTGCAGCCAACTCTACATGTAACATTTTGGGGTTTTCTTTTTATTCCGACTACACGCAGCAGCTTACCTAAACCCTTGAAAGGCCACGACCATAAGGGAGAGGGTTAAACCATGCTGGAAAGGTAACTCTTTTCCTGATTAGACACACTTCAGAGTTACCTCCGCCCTACAGTCGCCATCTTGGTAACCAATGGGGTTGTCTGCCTTTAAAACTGTGCAATCAGAGCATAAAGGAAAGCTGCAGTCCGCAGGGGGCAGATAACTGGGTGTCAGGGAGAGAGAGAGAGAGAGAGAGAGAGAGAGAGAGAGAGAGAGAGAGAGAGAGAGAGAGAGAGAGAGACAGACAGACAGACAGACAGACAGAGACAGAGACAGAGACAGAGAGACACACAGAGAGACCGAGAGAGAGACAGAGACGCAGAGCGAGCGAGAGAGAGACAGAGACACACAGAGAGACCGAGAGGAGACAGAGAGGCAGAGAGAGCGAGAGAGAGACAGAGAGAGAGACAGAGACACAAAGAGAGACGCAGAGAGAGAGAGAGAGAGAGACAGAGACAGAGAGAGAGAGAGAGCGAGAGAGAGAGAGACAGAGAGAGAGAGAGAGAGAGAGAGAGAGAGAGATGGCAGAGTTGACTAATCTGGGTCAACTGCATCAACCGTGCTTTTTTTGTCCTTAGTGGGGGGTTGGTCTTTAGCCAATTGTTCTGGAGCTGTCGTTCCTGGTTTGCAGTTTTCTCTCGTCTCTCTGTCTGTCTTCATTCGCACTGTTACTTTGCCCGGGAGCCAAACGGGAAGGTAGGAAATATAGGAGGAGGAGGAGGAGGAGGAAGAGATGGCCCAGTTGCAGGTGTGCATGTCCTGAAACTAGTTTTCTTCAGTTACCGGGTTTTGTCCGTTGCTGTCGTTGCAGATTACTGCTCTTACACTGTCCAAAATTCAAAACACAGCTCTTTACATTCTGTTTTTTCTGTCTTCTTTCACAAACAAGAGATTTATTTTTTTTACCTACAATTCTTAGCAGCCTTTTTTTTTGACATCTAAGCAGTTTTCCCTACAAACCTGTGTGGATTTTTCCTACATATTTTAACAGGTGTTTTTTTCTTCAATTCTTACCACCAGTTTTTTCCCCGACAGATAATACCAATTTTTTTTTCTACAGGTTATTAGCAGGTTTTTATTTTTCCACAGGTATTACTATTTTTCCCGACAGACATAACAAGTAGGAGTTCCCGGTACGTTCACGTTTATAGACTGGCCACTCAGTGAAGCGTCGTCACTTAGTTTTGGTGGCCGTCACATTGTGCCGATAGAAAGCGACAAGTCACAGGTTCAATCCCCGTTTGAACCCTAACCTTTAATACAATGCTGAAATGACTTCCTTAAAACTCCTTGAGGAGTCGCTGGGACACTGCACAATGTTTGTCGGGTAGTGTGTCGTGTGCAGTTGGAGCGTGGTGGAGAAGAAGAAGAAGAATGCAAAGAAGAAGAAGAATGCAAAGAAGAAGACGGCAAAGAATGCAAAGAAGAAGAAGAAGAACCGTGAAGGAGAAGAAGAATGTGAAGAAGAATGCGAAGAAGAAGAATGAAAAAGAAGAGGACGAAGAAGAAGAATGGAAAGAAGAAGAAGAATGAAAAGAAAAAGAATGCAAAGAAGCATAATGCAAAGAATAAGAAGAAGAAGAAGAATTGCGAAGAAGAAGTATTGTGAAGAAGAAGAAGAAGAATGTGAAAAAGAAGAAGAAGAAGAATGCGATGAAGAAGAATGCAAAGAAGAAGAAGAAGTGCGAAGAAGTTTGTGAAGAAGAAGAAGAATGCAAAGAAGAAGAAGAATGCGAAGAATGCGAAGAATTGCGAAGAATTGCGAAGAAGAAGAAGAAGAAGAAGAAGAAGAGAAGAAGATGAAGAGAGAAAGAAAGAAGAAGAAGAAGAAGAAGAAGAAGAAGAAGAAGAAGAAGAATTGAAGAGGAAGAAGAAAAGAAGAAGAAGAAGAAGAAGAAGAAAGAAGAAGAAGAAGAGAAGAAGAAGAAGAAGAAGAAGAAGAAGAAGTAGTGAAGAAGAAGAAGAAGAAGAAGAAGAAGAAGAAGAAGAAAAGAAGAAGAAGAGAAGAAGAAGAAGAAGAAGAAGAGGAAGAGAAGAAGAAAAAGAATGAAGAAGAAGAAGTAATGGAAGAAGAAGTATTGGAAGAAGAAGAAGAAGAATGGAAGAAGAAGAAGAAGAATGCAAAGAAGAAAGAAGAAGAAGAAGAAAAATGCGAAAGAAGAAGAAGAATGCGAAGAAGAAGAATGCAAAGAGGAAGACGAATGGAAAGAAGAAGAATGCAAAGAAGAACGCAAAGAAAATAGAACTAAAAACTACGAACATACTAACTACTACTATACTACTACTACTACTACTACTACTACTACTACTACTACTACTAAACATTGTGTAGAAGAGGAAGAATGTGAAGAGGAATGCCAAGAAGAAAAAAAAAGATGAAGAAAGAAGAATGCAAAGAAGAAGAATGCGAAGAATGCGAAGAAGAAGAAGAATGCGAAGAAGAAGAGGAAGAAGAATGCAAAGAATGCAAAGAAGAAGATGCAAAGAATAGAAGAATGCGAAGAATGCGAAGAAGAAGAAGAAGAAGAAGAAGAAGAAGAAGAAAGAAAGAAGAGAAGAAGAAAGAAGAAGAAGAATTGTGAAGAAGAAGAACAAGAAGAAGAAGAAGAATTGTGAAGAAGAACAAGAATGCAAAGAAGAAGAGGGAGGCTGAATGTACACAAGAAAGGCGTTTTGCTTATAAAGAAGGGATGTGCTGTTAGAACTCCAGTTTTCCAAATGAATTTAATTACCTTTAGTGATGTCATCAACTGGTTACACATATCTCTCTCTCTCTCTCTCTCTCTCTCTCTCTCTCTCTCTCTCTCTCTCTCTTCTCTCTCTCTCTCTCCTCTCCTCTTCCTCTTTTCTCTCTTGCTCCTTCTCAGTTAAGAAATTTAGAGTGAAACACACATACGCGAATGTGTGCACGCACACGCATACACACACGCACGCACGCACGCACGACACACACACACACACACACACACACACACACACACACACACACACACACACACACACACACACACACTGGTCACAGCTGTGCTCAACAAGGACTAATGGCTATGTTACAATGATATGACCTGGAAACAAAATAGTTCTCAAACTTCAACTCCGCTGCTCCCAAAGTCCTTCAGATCAGACGGTAAACCGATGTCCTGCGAGCAAACTATAAACCAAGGTCTCGTGTGTGAACGCACACAGAACATCTTGCGAACACGTAAAAACCCCTTCCACCTTTTGGAAGACTAGGCCATAATGTGCCGTGGGAATGGTTAACATCATTTACAAAACTGCATGTTCATGGAGACTGTATGTATGATAAAAGCACATAAGTGCTTTATTCCATTATTCTCGAAATAAAAGAATTTATATAGATAAAACAGCGCGGACACGAGGACTGGATATAGAAAAGAAATGTTACTGTAATGAACAAAAGAACATCTTCCTCACACGTTAAACCTCATCCCCTTTCGCAAAGAGGGGGACAGCTATGGCCGGTGGCTGGAGAGGGACAAGCTCCTCCTGGCCCCACTGCTCAGGAAGTTAAACGAGAAGTAGAGTCTGCAGTCTCTTACTGACCTAACAACTCATCAAGGACTTGATATGTCCTTCTTCGAATGTAGGGAAAAGAACCTTCCTAATATCTGTAGGAAAAAAACACCCGTTTAGATTTGTAGAAAAACCCACAAAACCTGTTCCACTTTTCGGAAGAGTAGGCCATTTTGTGCTGGTGGGAACGGTTGGCTGAACGTAAAAAAGCACGTGGATGCTTATTGCATTATTTTCGAAAAAAAAAAAAAAAAGAGAATGGAAGTGAACTCACATCTCTTGGAATGACAGGTGACATGTTAAAATGGTTTGAAGGCTTTTATAAATCCCATACATGCCGTTTTTATGAAGTTAGATGGTTAATTATCAAGTTAGATGGTAAGTTATCAAGTTAGTTGGTTAGTTATCAAGTTAGATGGTTAGTTATCAGGTTAGATGGTTAGTTATCAGGTTAGATGGTTAGTTATCAAGTTAGGTAGTTATCCTGCACAAAACAGTACACGCTGGTGTTCCACAAGGCTCTGTGCTTGGGTCCTTTCTGTTTCTTGTCTTCATTAATGGTTTTGTAATTGGCATTGTTTCAGATGTAAAACATTTTGCAGAAGGTACAAGTATGTCTCTTGCTCTTAGAAATCCTGAACTTAAAGGAGAACTTTTGAATTCAGACCTTGAAAAGGTAAATAAATAGGCCCAGCCTTAAAAAGTGCAATTCAATAATAAAATAAACACCTGAGCTGGTTAATTTAACAGGAGATAGCAACCCAATGCCCATCCTGGCATTTGGGCACAATCAACTGCAGAGTGTTCTTCATCATAAAGATTTAGGAATCACTATCCAACACAACTGCAAATGGGATAAACATATCGAAATACTGCGAGTAAGTATAACTTATTTAGTTATTGTTTAAGATCGTGCAAGCACAGGTTGAACAAATAATCACTAAGCAGCATATATAAACCATTATTTTATGTTACCAATGTTTGAGTATGGTGATATAATTAATCTGGGATAGTTGTGCCAAGAAACTATCCGGTACTTTACATGATCTCAATTTAGAAGAAATACGAATTATATGTATGTGAAATCGTGTGTGTTGTGGTATGTGTTGTGGTGTGTGTGTGTATGTGTGTATGTGTGTGTGTGTGTGTGTGTGTGTGTGTGCGCGCGCGCGCGAACGTGCATGTGTGTGTGAGCGTGCGGGTGCGTGCGCGCGTGTGCGTAAAATTCAGCAGAGACAAAAAGAGTTAGCGGACCCTGGTG
>CM054146.1:4389391-4394391 GCA_028751875.1 Rapana venosa
CATCCATCTATCCATCCACACACACACACACATACATACATACATTAATGCATACATACATACATACATACATACATACACACATTCATACATACATACATACATACATACATACATACATACATACATACATACATACATACATACATACACATATCAATCTATTCATCCGTCCGTCCATCCATCCATCCATACAGAAATACATACATAATTATATCTATCCATCCATTTATCAATCCATCCATACATACAGCCATACATTCATCCATCCATCCATACATACAGACACATATATTATCCATCATCCATCCATATATCCCATTCATCCATCCATACATCCATTCATCCACACAGACATACATTCTTCCATCCATCCATACATCCATATATCCATCATCCATACATACATATATCCCATCTATTCATCCATACATATATCCATCCATCCATTCATCCACGCAGACATCCATCCATCCATCCATCCATTCATCCATCATCCATCATCCATACATATATCTATATCCCATCCATCCATACAGAGAGACACACAGACAGACAGACAGAGAGACAGACACACGCACGCACATACTGACAACCAAAGCCAGAGACGAACAAAAAATGGGCAGGTAACCAAATAGTTATAACTCCTTCATCATTCCAACAACATTTTGAAAACAGGCTGCAGTCAGGACTCCTTTCCACGATAAGGATTAGGGGCAGTTCGCAGCAAGGCCCGTTAGGCCCACCTCACCTTGTGCAGGAGTTACCACCCCTGGATGGACCTTCATCAGAGTTGTCGGTGGTCGTTTCACAGAAATCATGTTTTAGTGTTTCCCAAATCACTTCATAATGTAACAGCTTCGACGTATATTCGGCGTAGTAGCCAAGAAGTTAGAGCGAATAATTCGTCGTCTTCGTAATGTAACAGTTTGGACATAATTATATTCAGAGTAATAACCAAGTGTTTAAAGCGAATATTTCGTCATCTTCGTAATGTAGCCATTGGAGATATATTCGGCGTAAAAACCACATGTTCAAGCGAACATTTCGTCATCTTCGTAATGTAACATTTTGGGCATGTATTCGGCGCAGCGTAAAAACGAAATGTTTAAAGCGACTATTTCGTCATCTTCGCAATGTAACAATTGTTTCATAATTACATTCAATGTAATAGCTAAGTGCTTAAAGCGAATATTTCGTCATCTTTGTAATGTAACAGTTTGGAGACATATTCGGCGTAAAAACCAAATGTTTAAAGAGAACATTTCATCTTCGTAATGTAACAGTTTGGAGACATATTCGGCGTAAAAGCCAAGTGTTTAAACGAACATTTCGTCAACTTTGTAATGTAACAGTTTGGACAAGTATTCGGGGTAAAAACCAAGTGTTTAAAGCGAATATTAATTTCTATCATCTTCGTATTGTAACAACCTGGACATGTGTTCGGCGTAAAAGCCAAATGGTTACAGCGACTCTTTGGGCCTCCGACAGTAACTAAGGGCACGGGTTCCAGTCTCCGCTGAGGTATTCGTCTGGGGGGATTTTCTCCCAGGATTTAACGTTGGTACTGAAACCAGACATTCTCTCCTCCCCTTCCCCTTCCCTCCCTCCCTCCCTCACACAGACATACACACATACATGGACACACACACACGCACGCGCGGGGACACACACACACATTTATGCGCGCGTGCGCACGCGCTTGCGCAGATACTCACTAAAACTATCACTAACGCTAAGACAAATTTAATTCCATTCTTTTATATTCAGGATGAAGAAAAAGCGTTTATGTGCTTTTTTTTAACCTCCAGTCCCCGTATGCATGCCGTTTTCAAAATTTTGTCATTCATTCCCACCGGCACACAATGGCCTACTCTTCCGAAAGGCGGAATAGGCACACAGAGAGGAACAGACAGACAGACAGATAGGCAGAGACAGCAAGAGAGACAGAGACAGAGGAAGATAGACAGACAAAAATAAACTGCAAGATAGACACACAAATAGAAAGACAGACACACACAGAGACAGACAGTAAGACAGATACACACACAGAGACAGACACTCAAGAAAAAGAAGAAGATTAAAAGTCATACACTGGGCCCAAGCTGTAAACGGTGATAAAAGCGTCGTAAACAATAGACTGTTACCATGGAAAATTTTTCCTTCATTTCTTTTCTGCTGTATGTGCTGTTCTGTTTTTGTTTTTTTCCTGTCCTGTCCTGTTCTGTTCTGTTCTGCATCCAATGAGCAGACGAGGTATTGACGCAGACAGAGGAGGAGAGAAGAAGGCAGACTAATGAAGTGTGTCAAGGCACAGCCCTTTCTTTGGCCTCACTACTTATGTTGCTGTACATCGGGGAATCAGTCAGTTTATCTATCTATCTATCTATCTATCTATTTATTTCATTGTTTTATTTCGAGGATAATGGAATAAGCATTCATGTGCTTTTTTCCCCCCCATCCAGTCCTCGTGTGTATGCAGTTTTGACAATTTTGGTCATCCGTTCCCACGGCACACAATGGCCTACTCATCTGAAAAGCGGAACGGGTTTTAACGTGTGCGCAAGATGTTCAGCGAAAGAGTGAGTGAGGGACTGACACACACACACATACACACACACACGCACGCACGCACGCACGCACACACACACACACGCACGCACGCACGCACGCACGCACGCACGCACGCACGCACACACCTGCATAAGAAAACACAGCCACCTTTTGGTGTTGGCCTGGGTTGGGATGGGTTGGAACAGGTTGGGATGGGTTGGAACAGGTTGGGATAGGTTGGGATAGGTTGGGACAGGTTGGGATAGGTTGGGACGGGTAGGGAGAGGTTGGGATAGGTTGGGATGGGTTAGGACAGGTTGGGATAGGTTGGGACGGGTTGGAACAGGTTGGGATGGTTGGGACAGGTTGGGATAGGTTGGGATAGGTTGGGACGGGTTGGAACAGGTTAGGACAGGTTGGGATAGGTTGGGACGGGTTGAGACAGGTTGGGATGGTTGAGACAGGTTGGGATGGGGTGGGAATGGTTGGGATGGGTTACGGTTGTATTGTGTTGAGGTGGGATGGGGGAGTTCGGCTGGGCCTGGTGGGGATGTTTAGACTGGGCTGGGGTCAGTTTGTGCCACCTTGGGTTGGGGTGGGATAGGTAAGATGAATGGGTTGGGCTGGGCTGGGATAGGTAAGATGAATGGGTTGGGCTGGGCTGGGATAGGTAAGATGAATGGGTTGGGGTGGGATAGGTAAGGTGAATGGGTTGGGGTGGGATAGGTAAGGTGAATGGGTTGGGCTGGGATAGGTAAGGTGAATGGGTTGGGGTGGGATAGGTAAGGTGAATGGGTTGGGCTGGGATAGGTAAGGTGAATGGGTTGGGCTGGGCTGGGATAGAGAAGATGAATGGGTTGGGCTGGGCTGGGATAGATAAGATGAATGGGCTGGGCTGGGATAGATAAGATGAATGGGTTGGGATGGGCTGGGATAGGTAAGGTGAATGGGTTGGGATGGGATAGATAAGGTGAATGGGTTGGGATGGGATAGATAAGGTGAATGGGTTGGGATGGGATAGATAAGGTGAATGGGTTGGGATGGGATAGATAAGATGAATGGGTTGGGATGGGATAGATAAGGTGAATGGGTTGGGGTGGGCTGGGATAGATAAGATGAATGGGTTGGGGTGTGTCGAGTTTGACTCCATATGGTTGAAGTTGGGCTGGCTGAGTTGAATTGGATGTGGTTGGGTTGAGCAGTATGGCGCAGGGTTTGGAATACAGCGTGTTGGAATCAGAGGACCCTGACTAAAACAGAAGCAGAAGAAGACAGTGGCGATGTTTGCAGTTTTCCCCGTTCTCTCCCCATCATTTTTTTTTTTTTTTTTTTTTTTTTTTTTTTTTTTTTCCCCCTGCCTTCAACAACCAAGATTCTATTGCCCTGCCAGGGTGTGTGACCTGTGTGTGTGTGTGTGTGTGTGTGTGTGTGTGGTGTGTGTGTGTGCGTGTGTGCACATTTGGACTTGATGGAACTATTGCTTGTCACTGGTTGTATGACTGTGTAAGAATGAGTTGAGTGCAAGCGCTTTGATTTGTCTCTGCAAGATATAGCGCTATATAAATTCCATTTATTATTATTATTATTATCCTTCCCTCAAAATGAGTACAAGCAGAGCGCAGTGACAAGCAAGAAAACGCGCAAACCCCCCTCTCTAAAAAAAAAAATGTTCCAAGTTTGTGCGGTAGGATCGATTCCAGCACTGACAGAGTAAATGAAACAAGGATACACCCCTCACCACCCTGAGCTTACCGGAGGAAGGGAGAGGGGAGGGGTTCCTCCTCTTAGAATTTCAGCCTCATCTAGAACACCAAGGGTGACGTCTTCATCGAACGCTCAGACAGCAGCCAGTGTTGTCTGTCACATGGTGACCACAGGGCTGAACACTGCAGTGCAGCTTTCCCCCTTAATTAAGGGAGGGACATACCCTCCCGAAATGCCCCATCACTTTGGTTTTCTGAGAGAATTGTTACGTGGTTTGACTTCTCCCTTAACTCTTTGAGGAGTCATGGGGCGGTGGGGGTGGTGGGGGGGGGGGGCACTGCACTTAAGTTTTCATAAGGTCAAGGTGTCCCATAACCTATGTGGTCGTAGGGGGCCAAGGCGTCAGAGACCTCAGCTTCTCTAGGGCCAGCATATTGAGGGCGGCGCCCATCTCCTCTCCCTCGCTGCTTTACCTTCCCTGACCCTAAAGAGGGCAGGTACCCATTTACAGCTGGGTGAACTGGGGGACTGTACTGAAGCCAAGGCGCGCAAACGGGCACCCATCCAACTGGTAACCACGCTCAATGCTGCTTAACTTGGCTGGGGAAAAGAGAGTGCTCCGATCACTGAGTTATCCGGTCCCCAATTAAAACTAAACAAGAGTTTTTCATAAAAGCTCATTATTCAGTGCAGTACCCCCCCCCCCCCCCCTTATCCCCCCCCCCCTCACTCAGCGATGCGAC
>CM054146.1:4399391-4401891 GCA_028751875.1 Rapana venosa
CTTAAACACTAACTTTGCAATTCATACAACTAGTAAACTATAACAATCTGATAACAGGACTATGACTTAATGACAATACAGTTTCTTTCATTACTGGAATGCCTTTCAGAACTTGCTCTAAGCAAGAGACTCTGTGTCTGTGTGTGCCTGCGCGCGTGCAACGCCATCTTGCTACACGTGTACGACTGGGGACCAAGAGACGGCAACACCGCTAACAACCAGTACACTCCACACACACACACACACACACACACACCCCTTTCATGCACGCTCCACCGCGCACACACACACACTCGTGCGCACGAATGCACAGGCGCAAAGACATCTGACAGCAGAGTGTGCAATAAACAGGGAAATCGATAGACCTACACACGGTTAATAAGAAACACACCCAGCGCAGAATTAGTCCACAGCACTACACGGTTTCCAGTCACAGGTAGATTTTTCTCACCCCACGATGAAATGATGTTTTTTTGGATTTTTCAAATGTCAAATTTTCAAATTCTGTAGTTCCTGTCATCCCTTTAGGGACACGGAGGATGTGACATAATATCACTGAACAACATCATTCTTGAACAACACACATGCACCACGTAACTGGGTACTGCTCCAGTGTCCATATAAGGGGTTTCCCCATGGACCTAACATGGGTACTGTCTCCACTCCCCTTGGGAAAAAAAACCCTTAGGATGAGACTGCAATACTTTAGGTTCCCGTATACAAACCTGGAGGAAGCTGGTAGCAAAATCTTCAGTGATGCCCCAACGGTGTAACAGTCTACGAGATAGGTGAAGGTGAAGGTGAGGCAAACTCACGCACAACATATTATCTTGTGCACACGTGAGAACATTGTCCTTCTGTCACAGTAGAGGCCAGCCACGGCTGGTAGCTGGATAACACGAACGTACCCAGCATGCATTCTGGAAAAAAATGAGCTCCGTTGGGCTAATTCTGCCTGCAACACTGAAAACTTCAGTGCGGTGTCCCAAAGATCAAGTGAAGAAGTCAAATCGCTTAAGCATTTTCGTCGAACGCTCAGACAGCAACTATTGCTGTCTGTCATATTATGAGCGAAAAAGCGTTGCGCTGCCGTTAGGCACCTGATAAGTCAGGCCCTGCACATCCGACTACGGCATGGGAATTTGTCTTATCCACGATGCAATGCACAATGCAAAAGAAAACCCGAAAACAACCTTTTACTGACCGTTTGATGACATCATATTTCAAGAGAGAAGAAAGACATGTCCGCGCACACGCGCGCGCGCACACACACACACACACACAGAGAGAGAGAGAGAGAGAGAGAGAGAGAGAGAGAGAGAGAGAGAGAGAGAGAGAGAGAGAGAGAGAGAGAGAGAGAGAACGTACTTTGGAGTCTTTGTTTATCATCAGGGGAAAATTGCAGCTGTCACATTGTCACCTGTTTACACCCTTTACACCCTTTACATACTTGACACGGCAGCTTTTATCCCCGGCATGATGTAGCACAATTACAGTCACCTTGCCTCCTTAGCAACAACCATAACCAGCAGCAACAACAACGTAACATGATGAACAATCATACACCAGGGGCACACAGACAGACAGACAGACAGACAGACAGACAGACAGACACCATAAGCCGGCACACATTAGCAACAAGTTTACTCGTACACTTTACAACACTTTCCACCAGAACATCAGAAACGTACATGACTTGACCCAAAGAAGAAGATGAAAGCAAAAAAGAATGTAGAGAAGAATGCATAAAAGAAGAATGCAGAGAAGAAGAATGCAAAGAAGAAAAAAAAAGCAAGAAAGAAAGAAAGGAAGGAAGGAAGGAAGGAAGAAAGAAAGAAAGAAAAGAAAAGAAAAGAAAGAGAGAAGAAGAATGCAAAGAAGAATGCAGAGAAGAAGAATGCAGAGAAGAAGAATGCAGAGAAGAAGAATGCAGAGAAGAATGCAGAGAAGAAGAAAGAGAGAAAGAAAGAAAGAAAAGAAAAGAAAGAGAGAAGAAGAATGCAAGAAGAATGCAGAGAAGAAGAAAGAGAGAAGAAAGAAGAAAGAAAAGAAGATGAGAGAAGAATGCAAAGAAGAATGAGAGAAGAAGAATGCAGAGAAAAGAAAGAGAGAAGAAGAATGCAGAGAAGAATGCAGAGAAGAAGAAAGAGAGAAAGAAAGAAAGAAAAGAAAAGAAAGAGAGAAGAAGAATGCAAAGAAGAAAGAAAGAGAATGCAAAGAAGAAAGAATGCAAGAGAAGAAGAAGAAGATGCAGAAGAAGATGGAAGAAAGGAATAGAAGAGAAGAAAGAATGAAAAGAATGCAAAGAGAAAAATGCGAAAGAAAGAAGAAGAATGCGAAAGAGAATGCAAGAAGAAAATTGCGAGAGAAGAAGAATTGCAAGAAGAAGAAGAATTGCGAAGAAGAAGAAGAATGCGAAGAAAGAAGAAAGAAGAAGAAGAAGAAGAAGAAGAAGAAGAAGAAGAAGAAGAAGAAGAAGAAGAAGAAGAAAGAAGAAAGA
>CM054146.1:4411891-4416891 GCA_028751875.1 Rapana venosa
TAATGAATAAGCACTCATGTGCTTTTTTACATCAAGTCCCCGCCCGTAGGGATACATCTAAATAATAAACCAACACTATGTGTGTGCGAGCATACGTGCGTGAGTGAGTGCACGTGTTTGTATGTGTGTGCGCGTGCTGATGTGTGTGTGTGTGTGTGTGTGTGAGAGAGAGAGAGAGAGAGAGAGAGAGAGAGAGAGAGAGAGAGAGAGAGAGAGAGAGAGAGAGAGAGAGAGCTCATATCATTCTCATGTGTGCGTGTGTGTATGTTTTAAGTTCTTTTATTTCAAGGATAATGGATAAGCACACACACACGTGTGTAGGTGGTGTGTGTGTGTGTGTGTGTGTGTGTGTGTGTGTGTGTGTGTGTGTGTAGGTGTGTGTGTGTGTGTGTGTGTGTGTAGGTGTGTGTGTGTGTTGTTTACATTACTGGCGTCTGGTTTATGCACATGGACTAGACCCTTTTAAAAAAAAAAAGTATCTTTTTTCTTTTTCTTTTTTTGTTTCAAATATCTTACTGGAGCAGGAAGTGATGACATGATGACTGTCATTAGTGTAAAAACAAATTCAGAGCAATGGCAATAATGATGATGATAATAACAAAAATAAATAACGAAAGTCATGCTGGACATAGGTCTCTCTCTCTCTCTCTCTCTCTCTCACACACACACACACACACACACACACACACACACACACACACACACACACACACACACACACACACACACACACACACACACACACACACACTCACACACACACACACACACACACACACACACACACACGTGTGTGTGTGTTTGTACATATATATATATATATATATATATATATATATATATATATATATATATATATATATATATATATATATATATATATATATAACATATATATACACATATTTATATATATATATATGTGTATGTGTTTGTGTGTGTGTGTGCGAGTATACGTGCGTGTGTGCGTGCGTGAGTGCACGTGTGTGTGTGCGCGCGCGCGCGCTGATGTGTGTGTGTGTGTGTGTGGAGGGGGGGGGGGGGGGAGGTACACGTGTGTGCCCTATTTGTTTGTGCCTTGTTGTATGTGTATTCATACTTCATAATTTATCATTTCCCCCATCACTCCCCACCTCACCCCCTTTTCAAGCTTTATTTTTCACAGCGCTCTGATCACACCTGTGGGTGTGGAAGTTTTCATGCGCTCTATAAATCCTAGATTCTTCCACTCCTTCATTGAAATAATGAGGCACCGTGGTCGAGTGGTTTAGGCGGTCAATTCGTGATCCAGAGGTCGCGGGTTCGATCCCCGCTCGGCTCGGTGTTGTGTCCTTGGGAAAGACACTTTACTCCTATTTTCCTCACTCCACCCAGGTGTACAAGTGGGTACCAGCTCTGCTGGGGAAGTATCTGGCGACAGACTAGCGTCCTGTCACAGGGGTGGTGAAAAACCATCAGTTCGCTTAACGCTACAGAAACCGGGATAAGCTCCGGCTCTATGGGCCTTCTGGCTCGAAAGAACATACTTTTTTTTCCCATTGAAATACTGATAGACATTCAGACAGGCAGGCAGACAGACAGGCAGACAAAGAGAAAGACCAGCCATTAACTGGACAAGGCCTTGCCCTTGCTACAAACTACTTGACCACGTGACTGCTTGCCAGCGTGATTGACAGTTCAGCAGAGAAGTGATTTCTCTCACTACACATTTTGGGTCTCACTCCATCTTTTTGGGACTGACTGACTGACTGACTGAGCCAACGCTCGTGGTCAGCGAATCAAGTTTCAATTTGATTCTGAGGTGGACATGCACAGAATAGATCCGTGAATCCCTTTTTGGGGGGATTGGACTTTCTCATTGTTCTGCCTTCTGAAAGTCTTATCAGACGTTTTGTCAAAGAAGACAGAGACAGACAGGAAAGTCTCATAGCATCTGTTCACGTGCAGTAAGAAACAGCGATGTGTCCATGACTGCTACAGGGCAGGAGATCGAGAGGGAACACCACTGAACAACCCACCACCAGACCTGGCCAAAAGCTGGGCCAGGGATTGGGGTCAGCTCAGTGTCAAGGCCAGCACTGTGCTGTCAGTTCAGCTCATGTCAGTCAGTTCATGTCATGTCAGTCAGTTCAGCTCATGTCAGTCAGTTCAGTTCATGTCAGTCAGTTCAGTTCATGTCAGTCAGTTCAGCTCATGTCAGTCAGTTCATGTCATGTCAGTCAGTTCATGTCAGTCAGTTCAGTTCATGTTAGTCAGTTCAGTTCATGTCAGTCAGTTCAGCTCATGTCAGTCAGTTCATGTCATGTCAGTCAGTTCATGTCAGTCAGTTCATGTCATGTCAGTCAGTTCAGTTCATGTCAGTCAGTTCAGTTCATGTCAGTCAGTTCAGTTCATGTCATGTCAGTTCATGTCATGTCAGTCAGTTCATGTCATGTCAGTCAGTTCATGTCAGTCAGTTCAGTTCATGTCAGTCAGTTCAGTTCATGTCAGTCAGTTCAGTTCATGTCACACCACGTTAAAGTCACGGCAGATGTCTCTTTGCGTGAAAGCCATTTTGTCACGGTTTGAAATGAAGGACGATGATGACGGTGCTGGGATTGTTTCCTTCATAACAAACTCCTACCATAACACCAGCCGACACACTGCGGTGGTTAGCCACCTGGCTTATCAGGTTGCAGGTTCACACCCCACTACCAGCCTTAGGGAGTTTTGTGATTCCGGCCGGCTCCCACCCGGGGTGAGTGTGCTGTGGGCTCAGTGGGAAGACTGGGACCACACAGTCCAGCTTCATCCACTTTACGGATGCGAGTTTGAGAGTGTTGCTCAAATGAAAATGACCCGACACAGTCTAGCATTCTAGGCTACTTTCTCCTCACCCCCATCCCCCTCCTATGTATTTAAGCGGGGGAAATCTCACCAACAATGAATTATATATATATATATATATATATATATATATATATATATATATATATATAATATTATAAATATAATATAATGTAGGAGAGAGAGAGAGAGAGAGAAGAGAGAAGAGATAAGGACCACTCTTTTACTTAAGTGGTGTACCAACAGACTTGACTCAATCATTTCATAACAATATTTTTTTCCAGCATCGGTTTAAACGATTCTTCTTCAAGGATATAAGTTTTCATCACATTTTCTAAATTTCTCTCTCTCTCTCTTCACTCCATTCTCTTCTCTCTCTCTCTCTCTCTCTCTCTCTTCTATAACACAAAACACTCCCACACCATGTGCACGCACTGACACACGCACGCACGCACACACACACACACACACACACACATCACACACACACACACACCACACACACACACACACGCACACACACCCCACACACACAAGAGAAAGAGAGAAGGACAGACAGACAGACGGACGGACGGATGGACAGACAGTCATACACATGGGTATTTCCTTGCTTGCTTTGTATGGTTACAATCCTCTTCGGGCATGTGTGTGTTTGTGTGTGTGTGTGTGTGTTTGTGTGTGTGTGTGAATGTGTGTATGTGAGAGAGAAAGAGAGAGAGAGAGAGAGAGAGAGAGAGAGAGAGAGAGAGAGAGAGGAGAGAGAGAGAGAGAGAGAGGGGAGAGAAATGAATGTTTTCACTGCAAGTGAGGGTGGACATGAAAGAAAGAAAAATGCAAATTCTTTATTTCATGTTACATTTTTATAACTTTGTTTTTTCCTTCCTTAATGACTCCTTTCCGCTCTCGCCCCCTACCCCAACCCACTCTCTCTCTCTTTCTCTTTCCATCTCTCTTCCGCCTCTCTCTCTCTCTTCCGTCTCTCTCTCTCTGTCTGTTTCTGTCTCTCTCTCTGTTTCTGTCTCTCTACTCTCTTCTCCTCTCCCCCTCTCTCTCCCCTCTCTCTCTCCCCATCTCTGTATGTCTCTCTCGTCGTCATTCTCTCAGTGTCATTCTTTGTATGTCTGTATCTCTCTGTCTGTCTCTCCGTCCTTCCCTTCCTCCTCTTTTTCTCTTTCCCTCTGTCTGTCTGTCTATCTTTCGGGCTGTGCCTGAGAGTGTGTATCCGCGCGTATACTGCCACGAGCATGAGTTGATGGAGTTTACATTAGTGAGTTTATCACATTAGTGAGTTTATCACATTAATGAGTTTATCACATTAGTGAGTTTATCACATTAATGAGTTTATCACATTAATGAGTTTATCACATTAGTGAGTTTATCACATTAGTGAGTTTATCACATTAGTGAGTTTATCACATGAATGAGTTTATAACTGGCTTAGGTATTGCTGATGTTTGGGTGCTTTTGCTTATCTTGTGATGGGTGCGTGCTGATGTTCAGATACTGTGTTGTAGTGTTATTCTGTGTATTATATTTTCCCATTTTATGAAAACCAGAAGGACACTATCAGATTGGACATTCAAATTGTGAATTTTTCAACATCTCAAAAGGAGTTAGACAAGGATTCATCCTCTCACCTCACCTTTTCAATACAATACACAGAGCAAGTCATGACAGAGTCTGATACTGAAGACATGGGCCTCAAGATAGGTGGCAGAAACATAACAAACACGCGCTACACTTATAAAACACAGCATTGCTAGCTGATAACATCACCAGCATACAGAGAGTATTACACAAGAAGAAGAGCCGGTTTCAGTATCACACTCTCATGATGTGCTCTGTGTACATGTTGAAAAGCTACAGTGAGAGGATGCGTCCTTGTCTAACTGTTTTTGAGATGTTGAAACAGTCACATGTTTGGTTACCCCATCTGACAGTGCCCTTTTGGTCTTCGAAAAGTGAGAACATTTGGGAGACTGAGGCCAACTGTTAAAGTTGGAGGGGGGGGGGGTGTTCGAAAGATGGGATTTCAACGTATTCAAAAGATGTACCGCGTGCGCTGGGACACAGGGCCTGGGTTAACAGTCTCGTCTGAAAGACTTTCCTGGGAAAAGAGTAAGCACCAATGGCGGTAACGCCTGTGAAAATGTCTCTGTAACAGACGAATACTT
>CM054146.1:4421891-4436891 GCA_028751875.1 Rapana venosa
ATTCTGACACACACAGGTGACAGCGCCAAACGCCTTAAGACAGTCACATCCCCAGCCCACCCTTGTTTACTGATCGCTTTTAAGAAGTTAAGGTTTCTCCTGACTTTAGCTGATAAAAACTCAGTGCAACGGTTACATGTTAACTTTGAAGTAAGAGATATATACTCCCCAAAATGTCACCCCACGTTTATATCCCAACACTACTCCCTCAAAACGTCACCCCACGTTTATATCCCAACACTACTCCCCCAAAACGTCACCCCACGTTTATATCCCAACACTACTCCCCAAAACGTCACACTACGTTTATATCCCAACACTACTCCCCCCCAAATGTCGTCATACGTTTATATCCCAACACTACTCCCCCAAAACGTCACCACACGGTTATATCCCAACACTACTCCCCAAAACGTCACCACACCTTTATATCCCAACACTACTCCCTCAAAACGTCACCATACGTTTAAATCCCAACACTACTCCCCCAAAAATGTCGTAATACCTTTATATCCCAACACTTCGCCATAATTATCACCACACAAATGGTGGAACTGGTGGCAGAGCACCAGAATCAAAACATACATGAAGGACGCCATAGCCGAGTGGTTAAGACCGTTCCATTTCAATTCTATGTGTCCATGATTTAGTGGGTTCGAATCTCAGCGGCATCTGGTGAATTAGGTTTGGATATATAACTATTCGATCTCCTAGGTCAACATTGGACCCGCCAGTGCCTTAATTCCTTTCGTGTATATACACATGCAGAAGGCCAAATATGCACATTGAAGATCCTGTAATTCATGGCAGCGTTCGGTGGGTTAGGGAAACACGAACATACCCAGCATACCTAGCCGAAGTCGGAATGCGGCTACCTTTACGGTGGGCAGACACGGTTGTATACGCAAACTCTCTCCATCGGTAAAGTTCAGATCTCGAGCCTAGGAACAAAAAAACTATGAAATACGGATAAGTTTAATGAATGACAGAAGAGAAAAAGCCACAACGGTGAAGATACAGACACAACGGACTAAACAAAAGCTGTCCACAAGGGATGACAGCCTTCCATCTTTAATTCTTTTTTTATTTATTTAAACATGAAACAAAAATAGATACACCAAAAAATAATAAAGCAAAATGAAATTACAAAGAATAAATTGAAAACAAATCGATACAAAAGTAACCCCCCCTCACACACACACACGCGCGCGCGCGCGTAGCTAAACTGAATTGTACCCCAGTCAGTGCTCGGGGGAAACCCCCACAACAACAATAACAAAACCCCACCAGTTTCTCCGCTGAAATATCAGGAAATATCAACACAGTAGCTGTCACTCAACTCTTCAGCGCAATGACACGAACAACACAAAACCAAACCAAACAAACACTGTAGAAAACACGCACACAAAAAGAAATATTAGAATAAGAAATATGATCACGCTGGTTGATATTTATAAAGAATTCCAGCCCCCCCCCCCCTCTATCCCAGGAATAGCTGCTTGCTGATTGCTGATGGAAAATGCCGCTGGTAAACTGAGAACTGGACTGCTCCAATTCATGTACAGAAAATTCTAAACGGCCATTTCAAACACGCTCGCGTTACATATACACACGCTTGCCTGCAAGCCCGGGCGCACGCACATACACACACACACACACGCTCACGCATGCATGCTCATACACACACATATGCGCATGCACGCTCACACACAGACACAAACAGACACAAGGACACGCACACACATGTACACACACACACACAAAGACACACACAGCCATTATGCACGCACGTTCACACACACACACAAAGACACACACATCCATATGCACGCGCGCGCGCGCGCGCGCACACACACACACACACACAAACACACACACACATACACAAGGGATAGCCTAGTGGTTAGAACATTGTGTTCGCAATCTGACGATTGTCTACTCTTTCGAAAAGCGGAACAGGATTTAACGTGTGCGCAAGATGTTCTGCGTGCGTTCGCACACGGGGCTTCGGTTTATAGTCTCATCTGAAGGAATTTTGGGGAGAGTGGAGTCTGCACTGATGTTAACTCCAGGGGAAAATATCCCCTTGAACGGGAATCGAACCCGGGTCCTCAGATTGCAGCGCAATGTCCTAACCACTAGGCTATCCCGTCAACCCACATAAAACACACGAGAGGAGACTCAAACCCGTGCCCCGACATAGCCGAGTGGTTAAGACAGTACGGCTGCCATCTCAAGGGCCCAATGAAGTCGTGGGTTCGAATCTCGGTGGTGTCAGGTGAATTACGGGTTGGGGATAGTTTGCAATCTTCCTGGCCAACTTCAAGTACAGACCTGCCAGTGCCTTAGTTCACTCCGTGTACACACACACACACACACACACACACACACACACACACACACACACACACACACACACACACACACACACACACACACACACACAAGCAGAGGATTAAAGATACACGTGAAAGATCCTGTAATGCATGTCGTCAGCATTCGGCGGTTTACGAAAAACACGAACATACCCAGCATGCATCCTGAAAGTCGGAGTGCGGCTGCCTTCATGGTGGGCCAAAAAATGGTCGCATACGCAAAATCTTACCATTGATGAACCTCGGGGCTCTAGCTGAGGAACAACCCCCCCAAAATAACCAACAAAAAACACCCAACCCCCAAAACCAACAACAAAAACACCACCACCAACACCAACAACAACCGTGCCCTCAATGACTGTCAGATAGCAGTACAACCACTACGCTTACTTCCCTCCCCTACCCCCTCCCTCCCCCCCCTCCCCTGTTCCCAGCAGCAGTACCAGCAACTAAAGCGGCCAATTAACGAATCCATTGTCTCCCAGGCTGTGAAGGGTACAGCAGTAGCTCCACTCTGCCACCCATAGCAGCAGCAGCACAGCAGCAGCAGGAAGGGGAGTTTTGAATGGCCAGTACAAAGGGCCTCTGGTTGAATGGTGTGAATGGACACACAATGCCTTTCGGAAATTGGCTAGTTCTCTTCAGAATGGTATTCCATTTCTGGGTCCCTTTTTTCTCTCTCTCTCATAATGGTATTCCATTTCCATAATGATATTCCATTTCCATATTGGTATTCCATTTCTATAGTAGTATTCTATTCCCATAACAGTATTCTATTTCCACTCGTGGTGTCCTCCATGGCTGTCAGAATGAGGAAATACTCCTAATGGAAGCGCTCCCCCCCCCCCCCCCCCCCCCCTCTCAGTTTCTGTGTGTTTCGTTGGGTTTTTTCCCGTTGCTCCACTCAAACAATATTACCTACCTTACAGAGCTACGTTCAGGTTACACTAGTGTTTGATCACCACAAAAAAGTGCTGGTTGAACGGGAAAATCGATTGTAATCCATTGTCAGGCGGGCAGGATAGATTAGTGGTTAGAACATAAAACTCATAATCTATCAACACCCCCTCCCTCCCTTCCTCCTGCCCCCCCCCCCCCCCCCCTGGGGAGGACGCGAGGGGGACCTGTCAGTGTAAATAGCATCCCCTACGTTTGGAAATTTTGTGTGAGGAATTCCCTTTCTTCTTGTTCTTCTTGTTCTTGTTCTTGTTCTTCTACTGCCACCACCACCACCCCCACCACCACTACTACTACTACTACTACTACTACTACTACTACTACTACTACTACTACTACTACTACTACTACTACTACTACTACTATGGATGGATCGGTGGTCTAGAGGTAACGCGCCTGTCTAGAAAGCGAAAAGTCCGGGTCTGAAGTGTGCGGCGGTTCGTACCCCGTTTGGACCGGAAATTTTTCCCCCATCCATTAGACCATGAGTGGTGGTCTGGGCGCTAGTCTTTCGGATGAGACGATAAACCGAGGTCCCGTGTGTTACACGTAATTATTTAGCGCACGTAAAAAAACCCACGGCAACAAGAGAGTTGTCCCTGGCAAAATTCTTAGAAAAAAGCCACTCTGATAGGGAAACAAATACAGCTGCAGAAAAAAAGAAAAAAAAAAAAAAAAGGGTGAAAGGGTGGCGCAGCGCTAAGTGGCGACGCGTTCTCCCGCTCTCCCCGGGGAGAGCAGCCCGAATTCAAATCTGAGCGCTTTGATTTGTTGCTTTACAAGATTCAGCGCTATATAAATTCCATACATTATTATTATTATTATTACTACTACTACTACTACTACTACTAGTTTTTCTTGTTTTTCTTCTTACTTCTTCGAATGCTCAAACAGCAACTATTGTCTGTCATAATGAGTAAAAATGCGTTGCGCTGCCGTTAAGCGCCTGACAAGTCAGGCCCAGGACATCCTGTTTCAAGAAAGATTTTAAAAATCACAGAAAGCAACAAAGAGAGAGAGAGAGGAGAGAGAGAGGAGAGAGAGGAGAGAGAGAGAGGAGAGGAGGAGAGAGAGAGAGAGAGAGAGAGAGAGGGAGAGAGAGAGAGGGAGAGAGAGAGAGACAGAGAGAGAGACGGAGAGAGAGAGGGAGGGAAGGATTGTGAAAGACTGTTGATCAGAAGAGAGCAATAAATTATCATGTCATTAGTTTTGAAACTTTACAAAGCCGTATGTATTTTTGCACACTTCCACTTCCTTACTGATTTTTCCATTGGATTAAATTTACACAACACCGCCGTTCGTTATTGCAAAAAAACGAAATAGCTGCACTCGTTTTAAAACCATAGACAAAGTTGTTGGAATAAGTGGAAAACTTGTCTTTACTCCTGATAATGATCGTTCCACTGGTCCAGTGATCCTGTGGTCTGGGGCACAGCGAGACTTGTCCACAGGCGGCATCTGTGCATGCCCTGCCTGATGAGACTGCAGCAGCAGACAAACTAGACAGAGAGAACAGACAGAGAGAACAGACAGAGAGAACAGACAGAAAGAACAGACAGAAAGAAAGACAAAAAGAAAGAAAGAAAGACAGAAAGAACAGACAGAAAGAAAGACAAAAAGAAAGAAAGAAAGACAGAAAGAACAGACAGAAAGAAAGACAAAAAGAAAGAAAGAAAGACAGAAAGAACAGACAGAAAGAAAGACAAAAAGAAAGACCAACAGAAAGACAGACAGAAAGAACAGACAGAAAGAAAGACAAAAAGAAAGACCAACAGAAAGACAGACAGAAAGAACAGACAGAAAGAACAGACAGAAAGAAAGACAAAAAGAAAGAAAGAAAGACAGAAAGAACAGACAGAAAGAAAGACAAAAAGAAAGAAAGAAAGACAGAAAGAACAGACAGAAAGAAAGACAAAAAGAAAGACCAACAGAAAGACAGACAGAAAGACAGACAAAAAGAACAGACAGAAAGAACAGACAGAAAGAACAGACAGAAGGAAGAGACAGAGAAAACAGACAGAAAGAACAGAGAGAACAGACAGAAAGAAAGACAGAAAGAACAGACAGAGAGAAAGACAGAAAGAAAGACAGAAAGAACAGACAGAAAGAAAGACAAAAAGAACAGACAGAAAGAACAGACAGAAAGAAAAGAAAAAGAAAAAGGAAAGTGGCGGGGTTGACAGGCAGCACAGGGCGTTTTCAGGTGTACATGAAGGAAAAGCACCACCAGCACAAGGTCAGCAGAGCCAGCCAATCACAACTCCGCTCACAACTCAGCACAAACCACAACAACGATCATCATAACAACGATAGTTCTACACAACGCTGTTTCATCACTCAAACACAACAGGCACACATCTTGAAGTTGATTTTTCCCCGCAGACGACAATACTTATATGATGAGAAGATTAGTCGACTGGTCTGCCTGCCCTAACGATTTTGTCTGTTCACCTTTGAGTGGCGCAGTTGTTGTTTTGTACCTTGAATGTTCCTGCAGTGCTCTGTCTGCTGCCAAAGGACAATTTCTTTCTGTGTTGCTTCCCCCCCCCCCACTCTCCCCCTTCCTGAAAGCTGGTCGAGGTTTGGGATGTTTCCTCACTGGAGGGCTGATGACGTCTGGCTGCAGGGCAATGTCTGGTGGCGGCTGGTGGACAATAGACACTGCATGTCAGTGAGCCTCTGGTGTGCAGACATGGTGCTTGGGTGGGGTGTGGTTAGGACAAGACCGTGAGTGTGTGTGTGTGTGTGTGTGTGTGTGTAAGTGTGTGTGTGTGTGTGTGTGTGTGTGTGTGGTGTGTGTGTGTGTGTCTTTGATTTTACGTCTGTTCACTTTAAGTGATATTAGACGAGAGGTGGAGTAGGAGTGATGAAATGAGGGCTTGAAAGCAAAGAGAGAAGTGGAATATTTCGTGTATGTTCTGATTCCAAACAATATGTTGCAAACATATTGTGTGTGTGTCGCGCTGTGTGTGTGTGTGTGTGTGTGTGTGTGTGTGTGTGTGTGTAAGTGTGTGTGTGCGTGTGTGCGCGCGCGTGCGTGCGTGCTTGTGTGTGTGCACTCACGCGTACATCATTCATTCTCTCTCTCTTTCGCAAGCGCGCGCACACACACACCACACCCACAGCCAGACACACACAGACAAACACACAGGCACACACACAGGCACACACACAGCCACACACACAGGCAACACCAGCCACACACACAGCCACACACACTGACACACACACACACACATACACAGCCACACACACTGACGCACACACACATACACAGCCACACACACAGCCACACACACTGACACACACATACACAGCCACACACACAGCCACACACACTGACACACACACACACACACATACACAGCCACACACACAGCCACACACACTGACGCACACACTGACACACACACTGACACACACACACACATACACAGCCACACACACAGCCACACACACTGACACACACACACTGACACACACACACACACATACACAGCCACACACACTGACACACACAGCCACACACACAGCCACACACACTGACGCACACACACAGCCACACACACAGCCACACACACTGACACACACACACACATACACAGCCACACACACACACACACACACACAGACACACACACACACAGACCCCACCCCCCCCCACCCCCTGCTATCTGTAATGAAGGATGCGGAATGCCACAGCTACTGTACAGCAGTCTCATTTTACAGTGCCACCCCCATCCCCCCACCACCACCACCCCCACCACCACCCCCACCTCCACCACCACCACCACCCCCACCACCTCCACCACCACCACCCCACCACCACCACCACCACCACCCCCACCACCACCACCCCCACCCCCAAGGTCACAGCGGTGTGATGGAGCGGTGAAGGGCAGGTTGACCCATTGCCAGAAGACAAAACCACAGGTGTCACATGGCGATGCTATTGTCAGCCAACCTCGGCTGCCTCGTTATATTCAGCGTTTATGTGCGATTTGATGTGATGTAATGTGATGTGATGTGATGTGAGATGATTTGATATATATATAATATAATTATGTCTTTGTGTGTGTGCGTGTGTGTGTGTTTGTGTGTAAAAATTTCATGTAATGTAATATTACACACACACGTACGTGTGTCTGTGTGTGTATGCGAGTGTGTGTGTGTGGGTGTGTAGGGGTGATGTCTTCAGTTTAATGTCTATTCGCATCAAGTGATTTTAGACAAAAAGAAGTACTAACAATAAAAAGCAACAGATACCCGAAAACACATAACACGAAAACAGATACCAGTCTGACTAAAAAGTACATTAAAAAAAACGACAAAAACTCAACAAGCGGACTTTTTATTGGCGCTAACACAACGGCCAACAATGGCGATGGTTCCGACAAAATCAGATCCAGAGATAAAGTGGGAACAGCAGGTGAAAATACTTTTAAACGCCCGCAATGAAAAAGAACACGACTATTTGTCATCTTGTCACCAGAAATACAGATTGCACCTTTCACGTACTTAGTCCTGAAAGCATTTAGTTTCAATCTGTACATGGGGGATAACACATTTTCTGCGATTGTACCAACTGGACTTTGCTAGAGATTAAAGCATTTTGAAAATGTGTGTGTGTTTGAACGTGAGTGCGTGCGTGTGCGTGCATGCGCGCGCGCGTGTGTGCATGTGTGTGTGTGTGTGTGTTCCAAGGCCACACGCGCAGTATCAGGAGTGAAGTGTACCCACCTGTTGCCAAATCGTGTATCCCGGGTTTTGTTTTTTATCAAATGAAGGCAACACCTGTCTCCTACAGCTTGTTGTGGCTTTGTTCAAACCCAAACCTGAAACAAAGCAGCCCTGAGGGCAGCAACGAACTGGGATTAACTTGTATTTTGTTGCTTTTTTGTTATTGGTGGTGCTGGTGGTGGGGCTAAACCCTGCACTGGACAGGTGTGTACGGATTCGATGTAGCGTTTTCAAACAGGAGACAAGCTTTTGTGATCATGTTACATTTGTCCATTGTGACTGTTTCTGACGCTGTATATAGCTGCTCAGTTTTATTCTCAGATTTTAAATTTTACGAGCTGACAGCCCGGATGTGACCTCTGTGGTCGGCGGGGCTATAAACAACAAGACTGGATTGGATTGGATTGGCGTTTCTTGATCTGGGATTGGATTGGCGTTTCTTGATCTGGGATTGGATTGGCGTTTCTTGATCTGGGATTGGATTGGCGTTTCTTGATCTGGGATTGGATTGCCGTTTCTTGATCTCAATCTTTAAAGGCGATTCAGTACAGCGTTGTAAAACAGATGAGTAAATCTTTATACTCTCTCTCTCAACTTACTGAAAGTGACAGATTAAAAAAAACAACGTAATTTAAATCACTTTTACAGCCTGAAACATGTCTTCGTGTTAACATATAACGATAGGCAAATTAAGATGTGTTCCAGTGAAACTTCGACTTGGAATTGATAATTTAGGTGTAAGAAGCAGGCATGACAAATACAAGAATGCTCTTTCGTGGCAAAATTGAAACTCAGTCTATGGTCTGTTTAAATTCATAAAATATACAGACTTGTGAGAGAAATATCTGTTGGATATATATATTACAAAAACGAACAATCCCTTCAAAGTATGTTACAGAGTGAAAACCTCTGCCAATGAAGACATTAAAAATCCAGTGAATTTGTTTAGTACGACTGTTTAACAAAAAAGTGAAGTTGTTCCTGTTCCTGTACTGTGTGAAAACGACTCTTGGTAATGGTAGGTCTGTCTATGTGTACTGTACTGATGTATTTTCAGTTGCTGTTGTCAGTGTGTACGCCCTTGTACACAGGCCGGTGGCCTTACAACTAATATCCTGAGTCTCTTGCACAACAACACGTGTCAGATCCCACGTTTGACATTCTAACTATAATATTATAGCTATTCTGCAACCCCCACCCCCTCCCTTCCTTCACCACAGACAAAAACCAAAGCCAGGGATCAGGGCTGAATACTGGAGGCAGAATGAATGATTTATAGAGCGTATGAAAGTCTCTCCATGATGGCTGTGATCGCTGTGTTAAAGAGCTGGACGGTTGAAAGGAGGTGGCAGACGTGGAGGAGAGGGGCAGGGATAGCGAGGAGGAGAGGGGGCAGGGATAGCGAGGAGGAGAGGGGGCAGGGATGGCGAGGAGGAGAGGGGGCAGGATAGCGAGGAGGAGAGGGGGCAGGGATGGCGAGGAGGAGAGGGGGCAGGGATGGCGAGGAGGAGAGGGGCAGGGATGGCGAGGAGGAGAGGGGGCAGGGATAGCGAGGAGGAGAGGGGGCAGGGATAGCGAGGAGGAGAGGGGGTAGGGATGGCGAGGAGGAGAGGGGGCAGGGATAGCGAGGAGGAGAGGGGGCAGGGATGGCGAGGAGGAGAGGGGGCAGGGATGGCGAGGAGGAGAGGGGGCAGGGATGGCGAGGAGGAGAGGGGGCAGGGATGGCGAGGAGGCACTACAAACTTACTACTCTAAAAGACAGAAATAAGAGCGCAGCACACTTGAAAATAGCCCCCCCCCCCCCCTCTCTCTGTCTGTTTATTTTTCTCTCTCTCTGTCTCTCTCTCAAGTACTCTGCCAGTATGCGCAGTAACACACACACGCGCGCGCACACACACACGCACACACACACACACAGAAAAACACACACGCGCGCGCGCACACGCACTCGCAAACAGACACACGCAGACAGACAGAAGATGTGGGGTAGCCGAGTGGTCAGAGCATGGTGCTGGAGATCTGACGGCCGGGTATCGAGCCACTGCGGATTGTAGGGAGTTAACCCTGGAGTTAACCTCAGCGCTGACTCCACTCCCCATAAAGTCCTTCGGATGGGACTATAAAGAGACTATAAACCGAGGCTCCGTGCGCGAACGCACGCATAACATTTTGTGTACACATTCAAAATCTGTTCTGCATTTTGGAAAAATAGGCCATTCCGTGCCGATAGGAACGGATGACAATTAAAAAAACAAACCGCATGTACACAGGTGTCGTGTTTAGACACCATCCTTGAAGTGTGAATGCGGATGCCTTAACAGAGGGCAGAACCGGTGGCATGCCTTAACATCTATCTCCCTATTTGTGACGCTGGCAGCTGTAGCCCAGGCACAGTGCACGTGAAGCGTGCGAGGCCATGGCATGACGACAAGTGCGAAACATGACAATGTCATCTTGTCTTCCGCCAGTGTGTCACCTCGCCCTTTACAGCCCATTGACACTGCTGTGGCCTTGGTGGTGGCACCGGCACTGTAACCTGATACTGCTGTCGCTGTGCCATTCCTCATCGTTCACTCAAGATTGCGTCTGTGTGTGTGTGTGTGTGTGCGTGTGTGTGTGTGTGTGTGTGTGCGTGTGTGTTGTGTGTGCGTGTGTGTTTGTGTGTGCGCACGCGCGCGCAGTGACTGTGTGTGTGTTTGCGTGCGTGCGTGTGTGCGTGCGCACGTGAACGCGCCTGTGCTATTTTATTTCATTTATTTATTCTGTTATTTCAAGGATAACGGAATAAGCACTCTTGTGGTTTTAAAATTTTTTATCCTGTCCTCGTGTGTATGCAGTTTTGTAAATTTTGTCATCCGTGTGTGTGTGTGTGTGTGTGTGTGTGTGCGTGCATGTATGTGTTTGTGCAGGCTTGTACACAGATGTACATATAATAATAATAATAATAATAATAACAATAATAATAATAATAATAATAATAATAATGTATGGAATTTATATAGCGCTGAATCTTGTAAAGCAACAAATCAAAGCGCTCAGATGACTTAAATTATAAAAAAAATTATGTGTGTATATGCGGTTTTTTAAATTTTGTCATCTGTTCCCACCGGCACACAATGGCCTACTCTTTCGAAAAGCGGAACAGGATTTAACGTGTGCGCAAGATGTTCTGCATGCGTTCGCACACAGAGCCTCGGTTTATAGTCTCATCCGAAGGTCATATAAGAAATCGTGTGTATTTTGGGAGGCAGTGCATCTGAACTTCTGCTTCTTCGTTCTCTTACACACAATATGCCTGTTTCTTTTTTTTTCAGTAGGAATGGGGGGAGGGGAAGGGAGGGGGTCATGCTTTATACTCTTCTGTCTCTCCTCTCCTGCCAGCCTGTGCCCGCACATACATACATACCCACATACACTCACACACAGACACACAGAAACAGACAACACAAACACACAGACACTCACACAGACACAGACACAACACACACACCACACACACACACACACACACACACACACACACACACACACACACACACACACACAACACACCCTTTTGTCCTAACCACACCCTACTGCTATGTTTCCCTATGCACACCAGAGGTTCACTGACATGCAGTGTCTATTGTCCACCAGCCACCACCAGACATTGCCCTGCAGCCAGACGTCATCAGCCCTCCAGTGAGGAAACATCCCAAACCTCGACCAGCTTTCAGGAAGGGGGAGAGTGGGGGGAGGGGGGGGGGGGAAGCAACACAGAAAGAAATTGTCCTTTGGCAGCAGACAGAGCACTGCAGGAAAATTCAAGGTACAAAACAACAACTGAGCCACTCAAAGGTGAACAGACAAAATCGTTAGGGCAGGCAGACCAGTCGACTAATCTTCTCATCATATAATTGTTTTCGTCTGCGGGGGAAAAATCAACTGCAAGATGTGTGCCTGTTGTGTTTGAGTGATGAAACAGCGTTGTGTAGAATGATCGTTGTTATGATCGTTGTTGTGGTTTGTGCTGAGTTGTGAGCGGAGTTGTGATTGGCTGGCTCTGCTGACCTTGTGCTGGTGGTGCTTTTCCTTCATGTACACCTGAAAACGCCCTGTGCTGCCTGTCAACCCCGCCACTTTCCTGTTTCTTTTTGTTCTTTCTGCCTTTCTCTCTGTCTGTTCTTTCTGCCTTTCTCTCTGTCTTTCTGTCTGTTCTTTCTGTCTTTCTTTCTGCCTTTCTCTCTGTCTTTCTGTCTGTTGTTTTTGTCTGTTTTTTTGTCTGTTCTTTCTGTCTGTTCTTTCTTTCTGTCTTTCTCTCTGTCTTTCTGTCTGTTCTCTCTGTCTAGTTTGTCTGCTGCTGCAGTCTCATTAGGCAGGGCATGCACAGATGCTGGCCGTCCTGTGGACAAGTCTCGCTGTGCCCCAGACCACAGGATCACTGGCCCACACAGCGGCATGCAGCACCTCCACCAGTTGGTGGTGTAGCATTCGTTATCAAGAAGAAGTAATGCTTTTATATCCAATCCAGCTTGTTACTTCAATATTGTGTGTACACGATTATGTTTATAGAAGTATGGCTTTCTTCTCTTTTCCTCGCTCCTTGACTTGAGTTCCAAGGTTCAGCAACGGTGAGATGTATGTGCATGCCACCGTTTTTTATTCGTCATTAAGGTAGCCACATTCTGACTTCGGGAATGATGTCTAAACATGCCACCAGTGTGTATTATACTAATCATCTATCTATCTATCTATCTATCTATCTATCTATCTATCTATCTATCTATCTATCTATCTATCTATCTATCTATCTATCTATCTATCTATCTATCTATCTATCTATCTATCTATCTATCTATGTATCTCTCTCTATCTATCTATCTATCTATCTATCTATCTATCTATCTATCTATCTCTCTATGTATCTCTCTATCTATCTATCTATCTATCTATCTATGTATCTCTCTCCATCTATCTATCTATATATCTATCTATCTATCTATATGATAGTCCTTCCGACGAGACTATAAACCGAGGCCCTGTGTTCGAACGCATACACAACATCTTGCGCACACGTTAATCCTGTTCCGCTTTTCGGAAGAGTAGGCCATTGTGTGCCGGTGGAAACATGACAAAATTTACAAAACCGCATACACACGGGGCTGGATGTAAAAAAGCACATGAGTGCTTATTCCATTATCCTCGATATAAAAAAATAAATAAAATAAAATAAATATGTATTTTTTTTGTCACAAGTTGCTTCCAGCACAAATGACCTACTCTTCCTAAAAGCAGAACGTATTTTAACGTGTGTGCAAGGTGTTCTTCAAACAGTTGTCAGCGCACAGGAGACCTGGGATCATAGGCTCACCCAAAGGACCTTCAGGGCAGTGGAGTCAGCACTGATGCTCACCCCAAGGGAACAAATCCCCTTGAACGGGCGTCTCAGTGTTATCCAGCTTTCCTTTTGTTTAATTGTGGAAAACAACCTAAGGAACATGAAAGCTGTCAACAGAAAGACAGAGAGACAGAGCGAGAGAGAGAGACAGACAGACAGACAGAGAGAGAGAGGAGGGGGGGGGAGAGAGGAGAGAGAGGGAGAGAGGGGAGAGAGAGGGATGGAGGGGAGAGAGAGAGAGAGAGAGAGAGAGAGAGAGAGAGAGAGAGAGAGAGAGAGAGAGAGAGAGAGAGAGAGAGAGAGAGAGAGAGAGAGAGAGAGAGCGATGGAGGGGAGAGAGAGAGAGAGAGAGAGAGAGAGAGAGAGAGAGAGAGAGAGAGAGAGAGAGAGAGAGAGACAGACAGACAGACAGACAGACAGAAACAGGCATGCAGAAACAGCTATAAAGTAAGAGACAAACAGAGCGACAGACAGCTGAGTCCATATACAAATGTACTCATTCATTTCTTCAAACTCTGTACTGATCTCCTTACATTCCTTACGCATGTAATCTCTACCCCGAATCCGGATTGCAGCTACCTTAACGACGTGCAAAAAACAAGCACACACGTACACCCCCCTCCTCCAACTCACCATTAATGAACCTCGGAACTCTAGCCCAGGACTGGACAAAAAATGTGTTAGGCTAACAACAATACAAACAACAACAACAATAAAACAACAATAAAAACAACAAACATCAATAAAAACAACGAACAACACGTAACAACAACAACAAAGCAGCAACAACAGCAGCAGCAGCAACAACAACAACAACAACAAACAACACGAACAACAAACGAACAACAACAAAAACAAACAAGCAACACACAAACAGCAGACAACAAGCAAGCAACAAACAATACAACAGCGAAAGGCCACGGCTACCAAGTTCAACCTTCACAGTGCTCAGCACACTGGCGGCCACAGGATCCCGCTTTGTTTCCGCGTGCACATAGCCCCTGAGGGCTGGCTGTAGGACAGGGGACAGGAGATAGGAGACAGGAAACAGGGGATAGGGGATAGGGGATAGGAGACAGGGGATAGGGGATAGGAGATAGGGGACAGGAGATAGGAGACAGGAGATAGGGGATAGGAGATAGGGGACAGGAGATAGGGGACAGGAGATAGGGGACAGGAGATAGGGGACAGGAGATAGGGGATAGGGGATAGGGGATAGGGGATAGGGGATAGGGGACAGGAATAGGGGACAGGAGATAGGGAATAGGGATAGGGGATAGGGGATAGGGGACAGGAATAGGGACAGGAGATAGGGGATAGGGATAGGGATAGGGGATAGGGACAGGAGACAGGGGATAGGAGACAGGGGATAGGGGACAGGGGATAGGGGACAGGAGATAGGGGACAGGAGATAGGGGATAGGGGATAGGAGACAGGGATAGGGGACAGGGGATAGGAGATAGGGGACAGGAGATAGGGGATAGGGGACAGGAGATAGGGGATAGGGACAGGGGACAGGAGATAGGGGACAGGAGATAGGGGATAGGGGAC
>CM054146.1:4441891-4451891 GCA_028751875.1 Rapana venosa
AAGTGAAAACGCCATGCGACCATAATGATAAAGAGCTCCTGACTTCAGTGAAAAAACGCAAACTAAAGTGGTACGGGCACGTCATACGAACATCTGGACTGGCCAAGACTGTTGTCCTACAGGGAACAGTACAAGGAGGGAGACGAAGAAGAGGCAGACAGAGAAAACGATGGGAAGACAACATCAGAGAGTGGACTGGCTTTGAGTGGAACGAATTGCTACGGAAAGCTGAAAACCGCGAGGAATGGGGGAAGCTGGTTACAAAATCTTCAGTGGTGCCCCAACGGTGTACTAGACTAGGGGGCGGGTGAAGGCGAAGGTGCCAGTAGAAAAAACAACAACAACCTCTCTCTCTCTCTCTCTCTCTCTCGCTCTCTCTCTAACATCCCCCATATTGATCACACTGCTGTGAAAAGCAAGGCTACAGTGGCCCTGCAGTAAATGGCCTTTCTTCAGACAGGCAGAAGAGGGAGACAGCTGCCAATAACAGGAGAGAGAGGAGAGGTGGGGGGAAGGGCAGGGAAGAGGGGGGAGGGAAGGGAGGGGAGGGGGTGGCCAAGGTGCAGGAGTATATGAAGTGCAGCAGTATTCAGCACTCTGTCAGGATTGTCGGTGCTGAGAGCCGTCACGTCACGTCACCACCAGCCGTCACGTCACCACCAGCCGTCACGTCACCACCAGCCGTCACGTCACCACCGCCACCTTGCCTTTAAGAGCCCTCTGCTGATGTAACTACATCATGCCCATGGGATGGATTGACAGCGGTGTGTGCGCGTGTGTAGGGGAGAGGGGGGGGGGGGGGGGTGCGCGCGCGTGTGTGTTTTTTTCTTTTTTTTATATTGAGGATAATGGAATAAACACTCATGCGCTTTTTAAAATCCAGTCCTCGTGGGTTCGCGGTTTCGTAAATTTTGTCATCTATTCCCACCGGCACACAATGGCTTACTCTTTCACAAAAGCGGAACAGGATTTAACGTGTGCACAAGACGTTCTGCGTGCGTTCGCACACGGGGCCTCGGTTTATAGTCTCATCCGAAGGACTTTTGGGGAGAGTGGAGTCTGCACTGATGTTAACTCCAGGGAAAAATCCTCTTGAATGGGAATTCGAACCGGGTCGTCAAATTGTGAGCGCAATGTTCTAACCTCTATGCTATCCAGTCCCTCCCCACCCCTCCAAGTTCTGTGTGTGTGTGTGTGTTGTGTGTGTGGTGTGTGTGTGTGTTGTGTGTGTGTGTGTTGTGTAGTGGGGGAGGTGGCTCTCTCTCTTTGATCAAGGCATAATGTCTGAAAAGGATATCGCATAATAAAATAATAATTTTGGAGACTGTTTTCCGGACTTGCAAAAATCTGATTATTAATAAACAAGTAAATGTATCATCATTAACTCTCTCTCTTTCTCTCATACGGGACCGGATAGCCTAGTTGTTAGAACATTGCGCTCGCAATCTGACAACCCGGGTTCGAATCCCGTTCAAGGGAATTTTCCTCCTGGAGTTAACATCAGTGCAGACTCCACTCTCCCCAAAAGTCCTTCGGATGAGACTATAAACCGAGGCCCCAAGTGCGAACGCACGCAGAACATCTTGTGCACACGTTAAATCCTGTTCCGCTTTTTGAAAGAGTAGGCCAGTGTGTGCCGGTGGGAACAGATGACAAAATACAGAACTGCACACACACGGGGATTGTTTGTAAAAAGGCACATGAATGCTTATTCCATTCACCTCGACATAAAAGAATAAATAAAGAAATAATAAAATACACACACACACACACACACACACACACACACACACACACACACACACACACACACACACACACCACCCCTTGCGTAAGAGGTAAGCGAGAGCAAGCCATTCATCATCAAGGTGTCTGTGCAAGGCACAAGGAGGCCCCCGCAGGGTTAGGAGCAAATGAAAAACAAACTAACAAAACCCCGAACAGCTGTTTACAAGCTAACACAGATTGCATGTGCCTAACAGATGTTTCCCTTCAGCCAACTGCCACACTGCCAGGCTGGTGTAATCGTTTCACAAATACCTGTCAGGGCCTTTTTAACAACACACACTCCTGCAAATTAGCTTGTTTCGGAGTGGGGGCGGGCTGGGGGTGGGGGTGGGGGTGGTGGGAAGGCGGAGGGAAGGAGGGAGAGAGAGAGAGAAGAGAGAGAGAGAGAGAGAGAGAGAGAGAGGTCAAAGTCCAAACTTTAATTTTCAGATGGTTCATTGAATAATCAGTGCAACTGCTCTGTGTGTGTGTGTGTGTGTGTGTGTGTGTGTGTGTGTGTGTGTGTGTGTGTGTGTGAGTGTGTGTGTGTGTGTGTGGCTGTGTGTGTGTGGGTGGGTGTGGGTGTGCGTGTGTATGTGAGAGAGTGAAAGAGAGAGTGTGAGTGTGTGGGTTGTTGTTATTGTTGCTGGCTTTTTTTTTTAACCATTGCATTCCATTGCACTATAACACAATGCAACACAATATGATACAGAACAACACAATGAAATACAATGCAGCACAATATGACACAACGCAATCTACACAATTCATGACAACTCAATACAATACAACACAGTACAATGCAATACAGCATAATACTATTTACCACAATACAATACATCACAGAACAATACTGCTACGAACGACACAACGTAACACAAAAAAACCCGCAGGACACAAAGACAATACACATCAATAGCACAATACTACACAGCTAACCACAATACGACAAACTGACCATGAAACAAATACCACAATACGACAGTAACTGACAAGAACAAATACCACAATACATAATACCATAACGAAATACCACAAACGACAGTAACGACCAAAAACCGAAAAAAGGACATTAACAAATCGAATGCGCACACTTACAACACAGTCGTACCACATACGACAGACGACCATGGGACGAACCTCACAATACGGCAACAACAGTGACCTCCAATTCCTCTCGCAGTTACTGCCTCAGGATTGTATGATTACCTAGGCCTGTCCTTTGAAACGGAATACCACTCCTAGACCATTGGACGACATACCTCTATCGGCATGTAACTGCCATTGCAAAACCCATCGTCAAACTACCTTGGAACGAAATCCACATACACAGTAACTGACATGTAACGAAAGTTAGAAGTTCTCATAGGGTCCAATACGGCTACCTTCATGGTGGGCAAAAACGGTCGCATACGCCAAATCTGACTATGGGTGAGCGTGGGAGTTGTAGCGAGGAGGAAAGACAGCGACAAGCAATGTGGATGGCGGCTGATGCCGCGAACCCTTAACACTGCACGGCCTTTCCCAGGGCCGCTGCTGACAACAGCGGGAAGTGCCAGGTAAGCTGACAGAAAGTATGGATCACAATGCCCCTCTGTCTGTCTTAAGTCTCTGATGCCATGCACGCACGCACGCGCCACGTACGTATTTGTACACACACACACCACACAACACACACACACACAGCACACAGATACACAAACTCACACAATACACACACATCACAATACACCACACGTGCACGCACCACACCACAAACACACACACACACTCTCTCTCTCACACACACATTCACATTCGTCTCATATTCCTATGAGTGAAGACATGTTAAATTGACGATAGAAAAAACACACACACACATACACAAAAGCACACGCAATTACACACACACACATCACAACACACACACACACACACTCACAAACACACACACACACACACACACTCACTCACAAACACACACACAATTGTACACACACACATTCGTCTTATATTCCTATTAGTGAAGAGATGTTAAATTGACGATAGAAAAAAACCAACACACACATACACAAAAACACACACAATTACACACATACACTTACACACACACAATCACACACACACACTTACACACACACTAACACGCACACACACAATCACGCACACACACAATCACACTCACACACACACACACACACACACACACCGACAAACACAGATGCCAGTTTTATTTGAGCCCATGCAAGCACGTCCTAAGCTTCTCTAGACATTGCTAGCATTCTTCTGCTCTACACATAAAAGCTGTCTAAGCTTACGCTCGCGTGCACGCACACAAGCTCGCTTCCCTCCACCCCACCCCTCACACACAACACACACACACACCACACACACACACACACACACACACACACACAAAGATATAAATACACAGACAGACAGAGACAGATTAACCGAAAGAGAGAGGGGGATACAGACTAAGGAGAGAGACAGACAGACAGACAGACAGAGACAGAGATAGACAGAGGAAGGGAGAAAGATGAGATTTGTATGACAAAAGCTCTCGCTGTCAAAGCCGTCCAAGGACAACAGCTTTCCACGTTCACCAGTCATTGAGTAGCCGCCTACCTGAGGCATAAAACACTGCCATAAACTTCCACAACCTATAAGCCCCCCATCCCCCTCCCGCCCCCCCCCCCTCTCTCTCTGTGTCCTCTTGTCAACGGGCCTCTCGCTTATCACAATAAACCATTGTCATTGTCTCTGTCTGTCTGTCTGTCTGTCTGTCTCTGTCTGTCTGTCTGTCTCTCTCTCGGTTTATGTCTTGTGTTTAATATGCATTAATCTCTTTTCTTCAACTCATAGATTGATTTGATCAGACAAAATTCTAGTCCCTATCAGGAGCAAGAGCCTGATGAAACGAAACGTATGTGAATGCTTATCTGTAACCCACGAAAAATAAAGATCTCCCTCTCTCTCTCTCTCTCTCTCTCTCTCTCTCTCTCTCTCTCTCTCTCTCTCTCTCCAATCAAAAGTATTTTTCAGACAGAAAAACGTTTGATGCAGCAATGTTGAAACTGATCATCTATGTCAATAACGATTGTGTTGTGAAAGAACAGTCTTATATGAAAGCCAGTTAATTTGTTTTTCTTATTGCAAAGGTTGTGGCGCAATTCTTGGTAAGTTGGATGCATTTTCTCAGCCTGCTGTATTGAGACTGATGTGCCTGACTGAGCGTTGTGCTGACGAAACATGAAGATGCGGGGTATCTGGCAGAGGCAAGTACCGTTACAGTAAGGAAACTAGCAGTTATGATAATTATGAAACCTGTTAGCGTAAGACAACTTCTGATAAAATGTTTGCCTTTTCAAGCACTTTTAACGTTGATCAGACTGACGGACCCTACAGCCGAGTTCAGCACCGTTCAACTTCAATCCCATGGGTTCGTGAGGTCATGGGTTCATGAGGTCATGGGTTCATGAGGTCATGGGTTCATGAGGTCATGGGTTCGAATCTCGGCTGCGTCTAGTAAATTAAGGTTGGGGATTTTTACCATCCCCCAGGTCAACTTCAAGTGCTGACCTGCCAATGCCTTAATTCCCTTCGTGTATATACACATGCAGGAGATCAAATATGCACGATCAAAGATACAGTTATTCATGTCAGCATTCGGTGGGTTACGGAAACACGTACACACCCAGCATACATCCCTGAAGTCGGAATGCAGCTACCTTCACGGTGGACAGAAACGGTCTCATTCGCAAACTCTCATCGTTGCTGAACCTCGGAGCTCTAGCAGAGGAACCATAAAAAACAACAAGACGTTGATAATAGATTTGTATAAAACGGTCAGTTAGAAGGCAACATTGCTTAGTTAGCAAAACTGACCATGGTAATTAGCCTGTGTCTGTTAGCATGAACACATGTTGTGTCAAAAATCCACATACTACTACTACTACTACTACTACTACTACTACTACTACTACTACTACTACTACTACTACTACTACTAATAATAAAATTAGAAGAAGAAGAAGAAGAAGAAATGGAATTTATATAGCGCTATATCTTGCAAATACAAATCAAAGCACTTGCATTCGATCCCCTCCCACACATGCAACCAACAATAAGTAACAGTTTTCTCTCTCTCTCTCTCTCTCTCTCACACACACACACACACACACACACACACACAAAACACACACACACACACACACACACACACAGAGGTTATATACTTCGGCGGAATGATGGGAATTTTAGTCATTGAAGGCAGGGATAGATCATTATGACCCCTACAGTGTGATGTCTATGTCAGACACAGATTTTTTGTTTCTAGCCGTGAATGTGATGGATTGTTTTATCTCCTAGGATCGTTTATCACTAAGTCACCCCTCTTTGGCTGTAAACGTTGATGCCAATAAAATTGATCAGTGCCCCCTCCCTTCCCCCCACCCTCTCTCTCTCTCTGCACCCTTCTTTCTCTCAATCTCTTTTTGTCTGTCTCCTCCTCTCTCTTTCTCTCAATCCCCATGACTTTCTGTTTGTCTGCCCCCGCCCTCTCTTTCTCTCAGTCCCTCTCTCTGTCTACCTATCTCGCCCACTCTCTTTCAGTCAATCCCGCTCTGTCTGTCTGTTTGTCTCCCGCTCTCTCTTGGTCAATCCCCTCTTTCTAATTCTGTCTTTGTCCGTCCGTCTATCTCCTTAGTCTGTCTCACCCTTTCTTTCGGTTAATCCCTCTCTGTCTGTCTGTCTATGTATTTATATCTATCTTTTTGTCTCCCCTCACTCCCCCCCCCCTCCCTCTCTCTCTCTGTCTCTGTCTTTTTGTCTACCTCCCTCTGTCTATAGGTCAACCATCCTTTGTCTGTCTGTCTCTCTCTCTCAATTACTCTCTCTGCCTCTGTCTCTCTGTCTGTCTGTCAATCTGTCTGTCTGTCTCTCTGTCTGTCTCTGTCAATAGGTCTTTCTGTCTCTCTGTCTGTCTCTCTCTTTCGGAACGGATGACAAAATTGACAAAACTGCATACACACAGGGACAAGATGTAAAAAAAAACCCACATGAATGCTTCTTCCATTATCTTCGAAATAATTTTTAAAAAATCTCTGTCTCTGTGTGTGTCTGTCCCTGGTTGTGTGCAGGTAGAGACCAGCTCACCTGCCAGGCACCTTCTCTTGCCAGACAGCAGGTATCGATCCGCCTCTTCACAACTGCCTCTGCCCCCCCCCCCCCCCCCCACAACATGGCCGCTTCTCCCCCCCCCCTCTGTCTGTGTGTAGTGTGGAAGTGTGTGTGTAGTGTTTTAGTGAGTGTGATGATGGTGTTTTGTAGTGTGTGCTGAGTGTGAGTGTGTGTGTGTGCTCAGGCATGGTTGTGTGTGTGTGTTGTGTGTGTGTGTGTGTGTGGTTAGTGTGTGTGTGTATGTGTGTGTGTGTGTGTGTTTGTGATGTGTGTGTGTGGTTTTTTCAGATGTGTGTGTGTGTGTATGTGTGTGTGTAGTGTGTGTGTGTTGTGTGTGTTGTGTGTTGTGTGTGTGTGTGTGTGTGTGTATGTGTGTGTGTGTGTGTGTGTGTTGTGTGTGTGTGTGTGTGTTGTGTGTAGAGTGTGTGTGTGTGTTGTGTTTGTGTAGTGTTGTGTGTGTGTGTGTGTTTTGTGATTGTGTTGTGGTTGTGTGTGTGTATGTGTGTGTGTGTGGTGTGTTAGGTGTGTGTTGTGTTGTGTGTTGTTGTGTGTGTTGTGTGGTTTGTAGTGTGTGTGTGTATGTATGTTGTGTGGTGTATGTATGTGTGTGTGTGTATGTATGTGTGTGTGTGTATGTGTGTGTGTGTATGTTGTGTATGTATGTGTGTGTGTGTATGTATGTATGTGTGTATGTGTGTGTTATGTTTGTGTGTGTGTATGTATGTGTGTGTGTGTAGTTGTGTATGTATGTGTCTGGGGTGTGTATGTATGTATGTGTGTGTGTATGTATGTGTGTGTGTATGTATGTGTGTGTATGTAGTGTGTATGTATGGTGTGTGTGTGTATGTATGTATGTGTGTGTATGTATGTGTGTGTGTGTGTATGTATGTGTGTGTGTGTTTGTCAGAGTGTGTGTGTGTGGTATGAATTGTATACCACTTTCAGCTACAGCAGATTTCTCAACGTGAAATTCCAGCTGGACCCCTAGGGGAGAGCGCTACGCCACAAGAACAGCGCCACTTTTACAACGATCTGCCAGTGTACTTGCTTTCATATCAGACTGGCGTTGATAAAAACAATTTCGCTCAAGAGGCAGCTCTCTTGTTGCCGCAAGTTCTTTTCCGCGTGCTACATGTGTGTAGCACACCGGGCGTCAGCTTTTCGTCTCATCCAGTTCAATTTCGGAATGTGGCTACCTTCACGGAAGGTAAATTATCGCATACGCCAAGTCTCCCTCACCCCCGAGTAGACGTGGGAGCTGTCGCTGAGGAAGGAAGGAAACAATGAAACAGAGCATGGATTTATTGCACAAAGGCGTGACATCAACCAGGGAAAGACAACTGCGCTAACATGGCCAGGAAACAAATCATCAGATACCAAATTCAAATTCTTTCTTTCCTGTCATCCCTTTAGGGACATGGAAGACTTGCATGACATCAATAAGAAATTCAGATTATTTTACCCCCTGTCATCCTTTTAGGGACATGGAAGACTTGCATGACATCAATAACAAATTCAAATTATTTTATCTCCTGTCATCCCTTTAGGGACATGGGCGATGTTTGCATAACATAAATAACAAATTCAAATTCTTTTATCTCCTGTCATCCCTTTAGGGACATGGGCGATGTTTGCATAACATGAAGACCTAAAATCCTGACTTAACAACTAAACTTCCATACACAATTTCAACAGATTTTTCGCCAAAAGCGTTTCTGTTTACACATTTCAAATTCTGTGAACATGTTCTGTATATGTCTGCCGATGATACCAATCTGTTTAACAACACCGAGCAGAGTCTTCTTTTTCATTGAAGAAAAGCGATTTTCAGACTTCAAAGTATTTGGATGCTTAACGTTAATATTTTGGTAATATATTTTAAAGAGTTTCATTTAAAAGTGAACACAATAAAAGAAACAAAATTGTTCACCATTATCACCTCTATAATCAAGGTCCAATGGTTTTGCTGACACAAAAAAGACAATCAACCAATCAATCTGTCAATCAATCAATCAATCAGTCAGTCAGTCAATCAATCAATCAATTGATCGATCGACCCACCCAGCAATCAATCTATCGATCATCCCTCACTCACTCACTCAATCAATCAGTTCATCGATTCTGTCAGGAAGTGTTCAGGGAGGCAGTGAGACTGGTCAAAGAAACATCGATGGACAGACAAAGAAGGAAGAGGGAAAATGAAGGAAGAGGATGAGGAGGAAGATGACGAAGAAGAGGAGGAGGAGGAGAAGAAGAAGAAGAAGAATGCAAGGAAGAAGAAGAAGAATGCAAGGAAGAAGAAGAAGAATGCAAAGAAGAATGCAAAGAAGAAGAAGAATGCAAAGAAGAAGAAGAAGAAGAATGCAAAGAAGAAGAAGAAGAATGCAAAGAAGAAGAGAAACATTGATAGATATCGTTTTTTTAATTAAAGATTCCTCTTTGATACAATCTATCTATCTATCTATCTATCTATCTATCTATCTATCTATCTATCTATCTATCTATCTATCTATCTATCTATCTATCTATCTATCTATCTATCTGTATGTCTGTCTGTCTGTCTGTCTGTCTGTGTCTGTCTGTGCCTGTCTGTCTGTCTCTGTCTGTACCTATATTCATTACTCTGAGTGTAAATATGGTGCATGTGTGCGTGGATGTGTATGTGCCTACATGCACGTATAAGTCATGTGTGTAAGAGTGTGTGTGTGTGTGTGTGTGTGTGTGTGTGTGTGTGTGTGTGTGTGTGTGTGTGTGTGTGTTGTGTGTGTGTGTGGCTCTATCCTTAAATTAGGTTTTTGCAGGCAAGGCGCTTTATAAAGTGTCATCGCTGTTGCTGATACTGCTGTTGTTGTGAATCTATTATGGATAAATTAGCCAGCAAACGAAAACACACCCCGACGAAATCTAAATAACAACAAAGATAGCAGCATTTCTATTAATGAAAGGCAAACACTGTTGGGTAAATCATGTTGATGAAAAGGAAACACGGGGGGAATGCATACTCATTAACTGAAAACAAAGCGCCACCCGACCAAAGCGATGCGAGGTGATACTAATTAAAGGAAAACATGGC
>CM054146.1:4464391-4466891 GCA_028751875.1 Rapana venosa
GTGTGCGTCTCTCTCTGTCTCTCTGTGTCTCTCTGTCTTTCTCTTTCTCTGGGCTTATAATGATGTATCCCTAAGGGTGGGGACTGGATGTAAACAAGCACATGGGTGCTTGTTCTTTATCATCGAATTAAAATAATTTGTCATGGTCATTCTCTCCTCTCTCTCTTCTCTCTCTCTCTCTCTCTCTCTCTCTCTCTCTCTCTCTCTCCTCTTTCTGTCTCTGTCACTGAGTGTGTTTGTGTGTGTGTGTCTTTCTCTCTGTGTCTCTCTCTGTGTCTCTCTCTCACTCTTTCTTTCTATCTTGCTCACTCTCTATCACTCTGTCACTATCTCTGTCTCTCTATCTCTGTCTGTCTTTCTTTCTGTCTGTCTCTCGCTTTTGTTGCTTCTTGTTCTTCTTGTTCTTGTTCTTCTTGTTGATGGTGATGGAAGCATCTTGCGCAGAAAGTCGCCAGTAATGGACCTACCAGCGTGTTCGTTCCTCCACCCAATACACAAGCAACCTTCTTTCTTTTGGCTCTGTTGTGTCTTCTTTTCTTTTCTTTTTAGGTGCGTGTGTGTGTGTCTGTTTGCCTGTCCGTGTTTGTCTGTGTTTCTGTGTCTGTTTGCTCTTCGTCTGTCTGTCATTCTGCGTGCATGTGTGTGTGTGTGTGTGTGTGGGGGGGGGGGGGGGGGTATGTGTGTGTGTGTGTGTGTGTGTGTGTGTGTGTGTGTGTGTGTGTGTGTGTGTGTGTGTGGTGTGGAGGGTAGGGGGTGGGTAGCGGTACGAGTGTGTTTGTGTCATTGGTTATCCCTGCCACAACCAGGCTCCAAATTCGCCAACGAGGGACAGAAATCACATTCAGATGGAGTCACGCCAACATCCTACAGCCGTTTTGCCAATAAGCTACAACATAAGCGACTCTGGAAGTCTAGAAGCCTGAATAACTATAGTGCACAAACACCAACACGGGTATCTCTGACAGAGCTAGCTACCAAGCTCAAGAAAAACACACCATGAAAGCTAGAGGCGCGCTGGCCTAGCGGTGAGAATCCCATTATTCCAGTACCCTCGAAATACAATAATAATAATAATAATTTTAAAAAATGATGTTGATGATGATGATGATAGTAGTAGTAGTAGTAGTAGTAGTAGTAGCAGTAGCAGTAGTAGTAGTAGTAGTAGTAGTGGTAGTAGTGGTGGTGGTGGTAGTAGTAGTAGTAGTAGTAGTAGTAGTAGTAGTAGTAGTAGTAGTAGTAGTAGTAGTAGTAGTAGTAGTAGTAGCAGCAGTAGTGGTAGTAGTGGTAACAATAATGACAACAACAACAACAAAAACAATAATAATAATAATAACAACAACAATAACAACAACAACAACAACAACAACAACCACCACCCCCTACTCGTGATCAGACGATAATTATCAGAGAGTACGAGGGGTTCGGATCTCTGCAGAGGTGTCTGTTCAGGAGCTCTCCTGTGGGCACCGACTCCGCAGCCCTGGAGCCTCTCTCCTGACCGCAGCCATCGAGGTCCAGCGAGTGACCCAACACACGCACAACACCTCAGAACCCCATCCACTTTCTGTACGAGCATAAACCTCTTAAAGAGGAGGAAAGTGGCAGGATGGTTAAGACGTTTGCCTGCCAACAAGTCAACCGTGAGGTTGTGGGTTCGATTCCCAGCCTCGCCCTTTCTTCCAAGTTTGACCCCCCCAAAATCGAACTGAATGTCAAAGTCCTTCGGATGAGACTATAAATCGAGGCCCCGTGTGCGAACGCATGCAGAACATCTTGCGCACACGTTAAATTCTGTTCCGCTTTTCGAAAGAAAAGGCCATTGTGTGCCGGTGGGAACAGATAACACAATTTTCAAAACAGCATACACACGGGGACTGGATGTAAAAAAGCACATGAGTGCTTATTCCATTATCCTCGATATAAAAGAATAGATAAATAAAATAAATAAAGTCTGTGGTTTACATGCACAAACGTACCCAGCATGCTTCCTGAGAGGGATGGGCTTCACCGAGTTCAGTTTGCACGATAGATTTACTAAAACGTGATGTCTGAAAAAGACATGACGTAAAAGTAAGCATAATATGTTGGGGGGTTTTCGCACAACATGCGTTCGTACAATACAGGTAAAAGATATGATTTTAAATGCAATGAAAACAAAATGTGACTGTCCAACTTACTGGTCTTTGTATTCACATCTACTGCCGAATGTAAACTGTATTTGTGGGGAGAAGATTAGCAATAGTCATGTTATTTTTGATTGTGGACATTTAAAAGCATTTTTACCTGCTATACCAGGTTTATCACTGGATCAGATTTTGTCTGAACCATCGTTACTGTTGGACATTGTGTTAGGATTGATAAGAAGTCCGATAATTCAGTTTTTGTAGTATGTTAAAGTTAGTTTTTAAGTACTGTTAATTGACACTTTTTGTTATTGTTTGCATTCTCTTGTTTATATTACTTTTTCCCGTCTAAAATCACTAAATGTGAATAGACGTTA
>CM054146.1:4476891-4481891 GCA_028751875.1 Rapana venosa
GAATGAAGGGTGGGTCTCTTTTAGAATCACCTGTAATGCTTTTAGAATCATCTGTAACGCTTTTAGAATCATCTGTAACCCTTTTAGAATCATCTGTAACACTTTTAGAATATCTGTAACGCTTTGTAACGTGTTTAGAACGATCTGTAACGCTTTTACAATCATCTGTAACGCTTTTACAATCATCTGTAACACTTTTACAATCATCTGTTACGCTTAAAAACACCCTGGACAATGACATACTTCTCTGCAACAGTGTCAATGCTTGCTACGCCATGCTCTTAAGCATTAGTTAAACGCTTTTCAAACTTAGTGTCTCGGAACGTTGACAGACACATCAAGTGAACAGCAAACTTGTACGAACATATACACGATGAACAGTCGTAACAGGAGGATAGGTGACCGTGATGTTGTCAGGAGGATAAGACCCATTTTCATAGTAAGGGCACCCTCTTAGTAGGAGAACATGGGTAACATCCATAGAAAATGATCAAGTAAGAAAAATATTCACGGTAGGAGTTTAAGAATGGGTGGCGCTGTTCTCGTGGCGACGCGACTCGCTCTCCTCGGCCAGGAAAAGCAGCCGGAGTTTCAGGCAGAGACATGTGCCGTGACTGAGAGTGGCAGACGATATTAAGATACAAGAAAGAGCAATAGTCGTAGTAACAGGATACGTAACAACAGTATTCATAGCAGGAGAACAAGTCTCAGGATTAGTCACAGCAGGAGAGTTAAGTAACAGTAGCATTGGTACGAGAATTCGTGGTAGGAAAATTATTGAAAGCGATATTAATGATATGAGAATAAGTAACAGCAACATTCTTTTTTTCATTAAACATGTTATTTTATTCTTTTATTTCGAGAATAATAGAATAAACACTCTTGTGCTTATTTTAAACATCCAATCCCCGTGCGTATGCGGTTTTGTCAGTTTTGTCAGGCGTTCCCATCGGCACCCAATGACCTACTTTTCCAAAAAGTGGAGCAGGTTTTAACGTGTGCGCAAGATGTTCTGCGCGCGTTCGTACACGGGGCCTCGGTTTATAGTATCATCTGAAGGAGAATGAATACGCGCAATCTTTACAAAAGAAGCATATTCAGAGAAATTTCCAGAGTAGGAGCATAAGAGCAACAAGCATTCATGATAGGGGAGTAAGTAAACGCAGCATTCACCCTACGAGCATAGATAGGAATAATAGGAGCATAGACCAGACCCACACCCAAAGCTGGAGCACTGTAGTCACAGCAGTATTCACAGAAACAGTATCAGAAATAACAGCAATGTTCACAGAAGAATTATAAGCAATAACAGCAATATTCACAGAAGAATTAGAAGCAATAACAGCAATATTCACAGAAGATTTATAAGCAATAAGAGTAATATTAACAGATGAATTATAAGCAATAACAGCAATATTCATAGAAGGAGGATAAGCAATGACATTATTCACAGGAGTATAAGAAACAACAGGATTATTCACAGAAAGAGTATAAACAATAACAGGATTATTCACAGAAAGAGTATAAGCAATATCAGCAATATTCACAGAAGGAGCATAAACAATATTCACAGAAGGAACATAAGCATTGAGAGCAATATTCACAGAAGTATAAGCATTAAGAGCAACATTCACAGAAGGACTATAAGCAATAAGAGCAATATTCACAGAAGTATCAGCAATAAGAGCAATATTCACAGAAGTATCAGCAATAAGAGCAATATTCACAGAAGGAGCATAAGCAATAAGAGCAATATTCACAGAAGTATCAGCATTAAGAGCAATATTCACAGAAGTATCAGCAATAAGAGCAATATTCACAGGAGTATCAGCAATAAGAGCAATATTCACAGAAGGAGCATAAGCAACAACAGGATTATTCATAGCTGGGGCATTTGAGTCAGACCAACATGTATAGAAATAGCATAGCGTAAGCCACAAGTCAATATTCATCGTTAGGGCGTTTTCATGTAAGAGTGATATTCGTGGAAGAAGCATAAAGATAATAAGTAAGCAGAGTAATAGTCATGGTAGTAATAAAAGCAACAGTTACAGAAACAAAACAAAAACAACCATACGTCAGAGGAACATCCACACTTGCAGCTAAAGTGAGAGTAACATATACAGTTGCCAAAAAAGTAGCAGCAAATAAGTGAGCAGCTAACAGCACATCTATAGTTGCAGCACAGCTAACACCATAGCAACACATCCATAGTTGCCAACAGAACAGAAAAAGCTAACAGCAACATCTATAGTTGCAGCACAGCTACACAAATCTATAGTTCAGCACCAACAGCAACACTAACAGCAATAGCACAGCAACAGTATAGTTGCAGCATACTAACAGCACATACACAGCAAAATCATATTTCAGCACAGCTAACAGCATAGTAACCCAAAATCAAGTTGCAGCAGCTAACAGCACAGCTAACGCAACATCCAAGTTGCAGCACAGCTAACAGCAACATATAGTGCAGCATAGCTAACAGCAACATAGCTAGCAACATTTTTAGTGCAAAGCTACAGCACATCTTGTTGCGCACAGCTACAAACATTGTTAGCGGAAATAGCTAACAGCAAACTGTTCGCAGCTAAAGCAAACAGAAACATCCATAGTTGCGCAATCTAACAGCAAACATCATAGTTGCGAACAGCTAACAGAAACTATCCATGTTGCAGCACAGCTAACAGCAAATTTATGTTGCGCATAGCTAACAAAATATCAGCCTTTGTTGCAGGACAGCTAACACAAAATATTCTGCTATTCGGAAATAGCTAACAACATCTCTGTTGCAGAATAGTGTAACAGCAACATCCTGTTGCGGGACAGCTAACAGAAAATCCATTGTTGCAGGCACAGCTAACAGGAATATCTGCTGTTGCGGAATAGCTAACAGACAAATTATGTTGCAGCACAGTTAACAGAAAATAGTAATGCTGTTGCGAATAGCTAACAGGAATATCTGCTGTTGCGGAATAGCTAACAGAAATACCATTGTTGCAGGCAAAAGCTAACAGCAATATCCATTGTTGCGGAATAGCTAACAGCAACATCCTGTTGCGGAACAGCTAACAGAAAATCCATAGTTGCAGAAAGCTTAACAGAAATCCTCGTTGCCGCAAGCTAACAGACATTTTAGTTGCAGGATAGTTAACAGAAATATCCATTTTAGCGGAATAGCTACCAGAAAATCCATAGTTGCGAATAGCTAACAGAAATACTCGCAAACTTGTGAGAATAGCAACAAGAAATATCCATTGTTGCAGCACAGCTAATAGCAACATTTTATGTTGCGCACAAGCTAACAGCAATATCTGATGTTGCAGCACAGCTAACAACAATCCATAGTTGCAGGAAAGCTAACCAGACCATTCTATGTTGCGGAACAGCTAAAAGAACATTCCTAGTTGCGCAATAGCTAACAGAACATGTTATGTTGCAGGCATAGCTTAACAGGAAATAACTGCTGTTGCAGGAAGATAACAGAACATCCATAGTTGCGAATAGCTAACAGCAACACTACCCATTTGTTGCAAAAATGAGCAAGAACAGCAACTTGTTGTACAATCCACCAGTTGCAGCAAGTAAAGAATAACACGTCTGCACATTTTATTGCAGCATACTACACCAAAGTCTATTCCATAAACCCGTATAGAACCAAATTATTTTGCAGTAACAGCATCATGTAAACAGCCATCTACGCACACTAACAGCAGTAGTATATCAGACATGTGCCGTTGCAACTCCAGGCAGCACACTAACAGCAGCATAGCAACGCACGCACAATGTGACACACACACAACACACTATCAGCACCATTTAATGAGACACTAACACAACACCCTACAACACACAACACACACCAACACAACACAGCAACACCAACACACACTAACACAAAAACTAACACACACCCAATGAGCACACAAAGCGTCCATTATTGAGACAGAAACGACACCATGTTGCGAAGCTACTACACCTTGTCGCGAACAATTTAAAACCTTCCACCTTTCAGAATAAACGCATTTGTTGGAAACAAAGAAAGCTTACGGAATCGCAAAAGTATGCTGTCGCGGAAATAGCAAACAGAAACATCATTGTTGCGGAATAGCTAACAGAAATATCTGATGTTGTCGAATGCTAACAGAAATATCTGATGTTGAAAGGAACAAGCTAACAGATACTGATGTGCGGAATAGCTAACAAAAATCTGCTGTGGCGGCGAAACTAACAGACATGCACGCTGTTGCAGAATAAGTTAACAGAATATTTGCTGTTGCGGAATAGCTAACGAGATAATACCACATTGTTGCGGAATAGCTAACAGGAATATCTGCTGTTTCGGAATAGTAACAGCATGCCCCGCTGTTTTCAGAAAAGTTAAAAGAAATTTATGCTCTTGCTGAAAAGTAACAGAATGCCTGGTTGCAGAATTGTTAAAAGGAATATCTTTTGTTGCGGGAAAAGTAACAGACCCAACCCCCAAAGTTTACGAAATTCCTTTGCGGTGCTAACAGAAATACCATTGGCGGAAATACTAACAGACATTCTGCGTTGCGGAAAAGCAAAAGAAATATCCATTTTTTTAAAACAAAAACCCCATGTTTTTTCGGAAAGTAAAAATTCTGATGTTTTCGGAAAAACTAACAAAATATCTGGTTGCGGAAAAGCTAAACCGGAAAATCCTGTTCGGAATGGGTAAAGAAATTTTTGTTGGGAAAAGATAAAGAAATTCTGTTTTTGCGGAATGTAACGAAATTTTTGATGTTGGGAATAGCTAACAGCATGGGGTTCTGATTTGCGGTAGCTAAAAGAAACCCCGATGTTGCGGAATTGCTAAGCTGGATGTTCGGAATAGCTAACGACATTCTGATGTTGCGGAAAAGCTTTCAAAAAGTCTGAGTTGCGGAAAAGCTACAGCATGTCTGATGTTGCGATTTGTTAAAGGAATTTTTCTTTGCGGGAATAGTAAACAGAAATATCCTTGTTTGCGGAATGCA
>CM054146.1:4486891-4491891 GCA_028751875.1 Rapana venosa
GCGCGCGCGCGCACGCGCATGCGTGTGCTATTTTATTTGTTGATTATGTATTTCTACTCAACTGTTTGAAAGATTAAAAAAAAAGTTCTACGGCTAATTCATCAATAGTAGAAAACCCCTCTAGTCTCTATGGAAGCAAGCATGATGGTATCAGGTCACAATAAACAGATTAGTGAGAAAGTCCTACAAGTCATCACCAATATGTATGAATAATACCAAATGGTTGTTCATCAGACTATTTTGTTTGCTGTGAAGGTGATACTCAAGGTGCAGAGCTCTCTCCTGTTCTATTTAATTAATTCATAATTATTCAAATTATCTTGAAGACGATGTAAAGGACAGTGGGGGTTCCTACCTAGAACATTCACTTCCTCCACCTGATACCAGATAATGCCAAACTTTTTGTTGACTTGTACATATGGTACAACTTTATATCCAGAAGGAAAATCAGGATCGCCAAAGGCATAAGACTCTCTGATCTTCTTCTTCTTCTATCTTATCTATCTATCTATCTATTATATATCTATTATTATATTCTATATTATATTTGTGTGTTGTGTGTGTGTGTGTGTTTGTGTGTATGTCAGTGTGTATTCACTCCAAGGAAAAATATATCCCCTTGAACAGGATTCGAACGCGGGTCAGCAGATCACGAGCGCAATGCGCAACGGTCTAACCAACCAGGCTATCCCGTCCCGATTAATAAGGCCAGCTGTGGTGAGAGGGATGGATGACACCAACATACCCAGCATGCACTCTGGAACTGGAGAGAGATGGGCTCCGCCAGGCTCAACTTGCCCGCAACACGCTATTCAAAAAAACACATCAGTGGAGCGCCTTAACAACTCCTACTGAGGAAGGACTGAGACAGACTACATGGGGGTGGAGGGTAGGAGGGGGGGGGGGGGGGGGAGGGGGGCAGAGCAGGTTGAGACAAGCTGGCTAAAAACCCAGCGCCATAGTGTGAAAATAGAATCCTGAATAAAAAGCTGGGAGAGAAGAAAGACGGATAATAACACAAAACAAACAAACAAAACACATTATGATAATAACACAAAACAAACAAAAAACATGATCTCTCGCAGGTCAAATGAGCAAAGCCCGTAAGCAAAAAGAGCTGTGTTAATGTGTGTTACATTTCTACTCCGCGCTTGCGAAAGTCCGTCAGCTGGCTGCAACGTAATATTGATTATTGACGTCACCTTCCTCAGCCCAGCTCGCAGCCAGTCAGTTAGTTAGTTAAGCTGCTGTAGTAAGAGCGGTCTACTCTCTCCTGGCAAGCACAGTAGCTTCGAGTTTCAACACTGTTCAGGAAAAAAAAATCCCATTTTTTCCCCTCTCAGGTTTCAAAACATGTTTTGCAAACTGTTGAACTTTGTCAGCTATCTTGACTACACAGACCTTAAAGTAAACATTTGGTTTTGTCTTAACTTATAGGAGTTAGACAGGTAAGGATGTGTAATCTATAGGATCTTTGACTACAGTTATCGTGTTTTACTGTACAAACAACAGTATTGCCGGCATTGATTTTTGGTTTTCGGAGTGCTAAAAGCTCACAGCGCTGCGCGTGAAGAAATAGTCCTCGTCTACTTTTAAAGTAACTGAAGATGCAGATTTGATATCGGCTTGACTTCCACTCAACTCCCCTCTGACTCCCCGAGGAGTCTTTGGCGCCCTGCATTGAATGTTTTTCAAAAGCAAACTCACGGAGGGAGCGCCTGCCTATCTCGCCAGATAGACAACCTGATAGCTAGCCAGTAGGAGAATGTAGAGCACGCTTCTTGTCGAACACAAGCTGGGGGTTTCAATTCCATGTGGTTTTCTTCAAAAAACAGAAAGAAAAAAGTTGAACCCTTCTTGAAGCACAGACGGCTGTGCACAACTGATAATGAATCTAGACAAGCTTTCTGACACAAACAAGATTTCATATTCCTATTCCACATAATAGATTGGCTTTTTTCACTTTTCTTCCAAAACCATTCTCTACAGCTGTGTATGCAACTACTCGGAATTGTGTATAATTTATTGTGCTTGTTTTTTTTCTTACATCAGCTGTAAAAACAAAAAAATAGACATACATCAGCGTTTTCGTCATAATGATAGAGACCTTGAATAGTATTGGTTGAAGTGGCTTTCGGATCAATTAACTACATCATATTTCATAGGAAAAAAATTGTTAACCAATATTGACGGAACATAACTGCGTAACAGTCACAAACTACACAAGAATAAATGTATTCATCTTTCAAAACCATTTCTTAATAAATTTTGCCAAATAATCTTGCCCAAGTGGTTTGGGTTTTTGGGTCAAGTTTAGGACGTTGAAGTACAAGCTTCCCATTTAAACAGGGAGAGGGTTGAACATTCCCCTTGGAGAGAAACTTTGCTCCAAATGGGATCTTTTAGGGGATGAATTTCATTACATCTTTCATTGTACGAACTTTACTGAATAGACACAACAAATATTTACAAAATGTTCATTGGTAAAGCCCAAATGCGTTGAAATTTAACTCTCTTGTTAATAGCAAAAGTAATCTTTTGCTTACTTTTACTCATGCAGTTCATTTTCTCAGGATAATGTTAAAAGCATTTTTACTTTGCTTAACACAATGGTTCCTTAAAAATATCAGTCTTTGGTTCGTGCTTATACGTTTTGCTACTGTGTTCATGCTGATCCAAACGCAAATGACTTGTTAATGTAGTAACCCTATTGATTTCTTGACAGCTTCAATGACCGTTGCTTGATCGTTCCCAACGGTCAGATAGTGTTCCACAGTTTCAGCTACTTACACACAATGATTATATAACACTTACATATACATCTGATAGGGTTTTGAAGTCAATTTGTCTTGCCTTGTAATGATGTTCTGAAAAAACGAACGTGTGCCTTTACTTCACTGTTCTCTTAAGGCACAGGACATCTTGCACACACACACACTTTAAAATCTGTTCCGCCTTTCGAAAGAGTAGGCCATTTGTGTCGATGGGAAAGGATAACAAAATCGACAAAATCGCCTGCACGCGGGGAGTGGGTGTAAAATAAGAAAAGCACATGCGTACTTATTCCACTATCCTTGAAATAATAAAAATGAACACGTAAAATTGTGTTTCTTGGAGGGGTTTCACAGGAAAGTTAAGAATCTGACGAAGCCCATCCCTCACCAGACAGCAGGGTGCATGCTGGGCATGATTCCTGTCACCCACACTGCAGGCCAGAGCTAGGCTATACTATTACGGTAGATGGATGAACAGCACTTTAACGTGCGTGCAAGATGTTCTGCGCACAGCAGACACAGAACCTTGGTTTACAGTCCCTTCCGAAAAGAGGAAAAACCTGAAACAGACATCTCAGCGGAGACTGAAACCAGCAAGTTCAGATATCGTTAATCCCCGAAGTCGGAATGCGGCGACCTAATTGATGGCGGTGTGGGGAGGGGGTGGTGGGGAGGGGGGCGGTCGCATGCGCAAAAATCTCACCATTGGTGAATCTTGGAGCTCTAGCTGCGGGACAAACAGAAAAGTAGCGTTACATGGAACGACACACAGCTTTAGCCACAAGGTGAGACCGCCCCTACATACAGTGTTAGAAAGCTCTACAAATGAGTTAGAAAGCTCTACAAATGATTTAGAATTCTCTACAAATGAGTTAGAAAGCTCTGCAAATGAGTTAGAAAGCTCTACAAATGAGTTAGAAAGATCTACAAATGAGTTAGAAAGCTCTACAAATGAGTTAGAAAGCTCTACAAATGAGTTAGAAAGATCTACAAATGAGTTAGAAAGCCCTACAAATGGGCGAAGCTGTGCAGTCTTTATGAAATCTTGCCTACACAGCTTCTGATTATGAATTTAATAGTTTCGTCTGGTTTGTTTTGTAGTATTTTTTTTTTCTAAACAAAGATCTATTCACACTTCATGCAACTGATTATGAAAATACTAAACATCTCTGCAAAGAGAAGAGGTGTGTTGTTTATTTAAGGAATCAGAAACCCTTATAAAGTCTACCAGCTCCCTAAGGGAAAAGGTTTACAAGTTTTTTTTCTATTTTATTTTATTTTATTTTATTTTGGTTTTTGTTGTTGGTTTTGGTTCGTTGATGGTTGTGGGTTGGTTTTTTTACACTAAAACACATAACTTTGATCTGCACTGTCAAACAGACAATCCGGTGGTTTTTATTCCATGAGGGTTAAGCCAGGTGTGGCTGTTATCAAAGGGTCTGATAGCCATACCAAGAAATAATGGGACTACACCACACAGGTTGGCCAATAGTGGTCTGCCGTCATCGCTGAGACGAGATCAAAGCAGCCAATCCAATGAGGCCTAGTGTGGCTGGGGAGGGAGGGGGGGGGGGGACTGCTCCTTCGCCGTTAAGAAGTTAATCAATCCGGGAAGGAGATTGCATTAAGGGATGGAGGAAGGAGGGGGGTGGGGGCAGATAGGGATGAAGCCAATTGTGGCTCTCTCTCTCTCTCTCTCTCTCTCTCTCTCTCTAGCTCGCTCGCTCACTCGAGCAGTCTCATGAGCATACACACACATCATTTTACTTTTTAAGTGGATAGACGTTAAAACGAACACACACACACACACACACACTGTTATTGGTTATGGTAATAATGTAGTTAGACATTACTGATCAAGCTGTTTTTGATCCTAGAAAGATGGCTTGATTTTATAAAAAGCAAACGCATTGCTTATTCAATGTACCATCCGGAAATAAATTTTGACTTGACTTGATACATGTACACAGAGAACAACAATACAGCGCACTTTCGTTTTTCTATATGCACATCAACCTACGACAAAATGCATGTTTGTGAGCATGCACGTGTGTGCTGGACTGATGAGTAATTATACAGAGGGGTGGGTGTGTCAGGCGGCACGCGCACAGGTGTGCACTAACACACGGCAGCAGCAAAGGTCAAAGTGATGGCTGGGAACCTGGGTGTGGTGGACAGTAACAGGATCGCAGCGCCACACTTCGTTCTCAATGACCTGCTGGGCAA
>CM054146.1:4496891-4501891 GCA_028751875.1 Rapana venosa
CAACATCAACACATTAGTCTCTCTGTGCAAACACACACAACTATCTGACACACTCCCTCACACATTACAGCACCATACAACATCAATCATTAGACTCTTTGTGCAAACAACACACAACTATCTGACACACTCCCTCACACATTACAGCACCATACAACATCAATCATTAGGCTCTCTGTGCAAACAACACACAACTATCTGACACACTCCCTCACACATAACAGCACCATACAATATCAAATCATTAGGCTCTCTGTGCAAACAACACACAACTATCTGACACACTCCCTCACACATAACAGCACCATACAATATCAAATCATTAGGCTCTCTGTGCAAACAACACACAACTATCTGACACACTCCCTCACACATGACAGCACCATAGTTATGCAGGCACCCCACGCAGGGTTGTTTTTTAAACTTATTTATTTACATCCTGCCCTCAGTCAAGGAAAAATAAAAATAACAAGTCGAACAAATAAATAAACACCGAGCGAGAGAGAGAGAGAGAGAGGGGAGAGAGAGAGAGAGAGAGGAGAGAGAGAGAGAGAGAGAGAGAGGAGAGGAGAGAGAGAGAGAGAGGGAGAGAGGAGAGAGAGAGAGAGAGAGAGAGAGAGAGAGAGAGAGAGAGAGAGAGAGAGAGAGACGGAGAGAAAGAGAGACAGAGACAGACAGACAGAGACAAATAAGACAGAGAGACAGAGAGAATACAGAGAGACACACAGATTTATTTATTTTTTTAAATTATTTATTGTTTCTTTTACATGGAGGATAATGGAATAAGCACTCATGTGCTTTTTTTTTTAACATCCAGTGTATGCGCTTTTGTAAATTCTGTCATCTGTTCCCACTGGCACACAATGGCCTACTCTTACGAAAAGCGGTACAGGATTTAACGTGTGCGCAAGATGTTCTGCGTGCGTTCGCACACGGGACCTCGGTTTATAAACTCATCCGAAGGACTTTTGGGGAGAGTGGAGTCTGCACTAATGTTAACTCCAGGGGAAAATATCCCCTTGAACGGGAATCGAAACTGGGTCGTCAGATTGCAAGCGCAATGTTCTAACCACTAGGCTATCCCGTCCCCAGAGAGAGAGAGAGAGAGAGAGAGAGAGAGAGAGAGAAGGAGAGAGAGAGAGAGAGGAGAGAGAGAGAGAGAGGAGAGAGAGAGAAGACAGACAGACAGACAGACAGACAGACAGAGACAGACAGACAGACAGACAGGTAACATCAAAGAGAGAGAGAAGAAGAGGCACACTGAACTGCATCAACAGAACTGCCACTCCCGGCTGTAAGTGCACAACACAACGCCCTGCTTCCGCTCTGCACCCATTGTAAACACAAAGAGAGAGCGAGAGAGAGAGAGAGCGAGCGAGAGAGAGAGAGACAGACAGAGAGAGAGAGAAATAAAGAGACAGAGAGAAAGAGAGAGAGGGAAAGGGAGAGAAGGGGGTGGGGAGAGATACAGAGAGAGAGAAATAAAGAGACAGAGAGAGGGACCGAGGGAGTGAAAGAGAGAGAGAGACATAGACAGAGAAAAAGAGAGCAGAGACAGAGACAGACAGATACAGAGACAGACAGAGAGAGATAGAGAGACAGACAGACACATAGATGGAGAGAAAAAGAGAGGCAGAGAAAAAAAAGAGAGAGACAAAGACAGAGACAGAGAAGTGAACTTTTTCCCCTCTCTCTCGTTCTGTCTGTCTGTGTCTGTGTCTGTCTGTCTGTGTCTGTATCGTTCTGTCTGTCTGTCTGTGTCTGTCTGTCTGTCTCTGTCTGTCTGTGTGTCTCTCTCTTTGTGTCTCTATCTCTGTCTGTCTGTCTGTCTGTCTGTCTGTCTGTCTGTCTGTCTGTCTGTCTGTCTGTCTCTCTCTCTCTCTCTCTCTCTCTCTCTCTCTCTCTCTCTCTCTCTCTCTTCTGGGCAGTTGTGAATTGTTTTTACTTATTGGTTAATATGTGTTGGTGTCCAGTCCTCCCCCCACTGTCCCCTTGTGAATGGGCTAGCAAGCTTACCACAATAAACCATTGTCATTGACATTCTCTCTCTCTCTCTCTCTCTCTCTCTCTCTCTCTCTCTCTCTCTCTCTCTCTGTCCTCATACATAAGAAAACAGAGACAAAGATAAACACAGAAATAAGCGGGGTGGGGAGGGAGGGGCGACAGAGAAGGAGGAGAGAGAGAGAGAGAGAGAGAGAGAGAGAGAGAGAGAGAGAGGAGAGAGAGAGAGAGAGAGAGAGAGAGAGAGAGAGAGAGAGGAGAGAAAGAAGGGGGGGGGGAGGGAGAAGAAAAAAAGAAGGCAGAGGACAAGTTGGTCACAGAGCTGGGTGGATGGCCCTCCCTCTTTCCCCTGTGCTGGACTTCAATGTGTCACATACATCTACTACCTCATTGCAGTGTCTGTCTGTTTGTCTGTCTGCTTGTTGGTCTGTCTGTCTGTCTCTTTGTCTATCTATCTATCTAAGTTTCTATCTATCTCTCTATATCTATCTCTCTCTCTATCTATTCTATCTATCTATCTATCTATCTATCTATCTATCTATCTATCTATCTATCTTTCTCTCTCTCTATCTGTCTCTCTCTCTGTATGTATGTGTGTGTGTGTGTGTGTGGTGTGTGTTGTGTGTGGTCTTTCTCTCTGATGCACACACACACAATGTCTGTCTCTTTCTCTCTTGATAAATACTTTACCTATATATTTATTTATATTTATGTCTCTATCTTGCTCGATATCTATCTATCTATCTATCTATCTATCTATCTATCTATCTATCTATCTATCTATCTATCTATCTATCTATTTGTCTGTCTGTCTGTCTGTTTGTCTGTCTTTCTAAGATATCTATCTCTCTCTCTATTTCTATATCTATCTGTCTCTACCTCTCTATCTCTCTATTTACCTACCTTTGTGTGTATGTGCGCGCGCGCGTGTGTGTGTGTGTGTGTTTGTGTGTGTGTGTGTGTGTGTATTGTGTGTGTGTTAGTGTTAGAAACAGACAGATGTAATAAATAGAAAGCCATTAATGTTCAATACAATTAACTATAACAGTACCTGTAATGTACAACACGTACATATGAGGACAAATAGTTGTGTGTGTACGTGTCAGTGTGTATGTGTGTGCAAATGTGTGTGTGCGTGTGTGCATGTGTGTGTGTGTTTCTGTGTGTCTGCGTCTCTGTCTGTGTGTCTGTGCACGCGCGAGTCATGTGCGCGCATGTCGTGCGTATCTATGTGCATTCGTCTGTTTGTCCGTGTGAGCGTAAGAGGGTGCATACGTGTGGAATGTTCTGTAGCCAAGGAGAACAACATAGAGTTTGACAAAAGCACAATCAGATGAGTCATTTCATCGTACTCTTCCACTACTGCGCTAATTCCCATATCAATCTAATACATACAGTGAAAATGGGGACTGATAAGCCATCTCATTGAAAGATGCATAATATATGGCTGGAAACTATAATGACGGAACGGACAATAAAGAATGACACTGATCATTAGAAGCCAAAAAGAATTACACGTGCAATAACGATTAGTCGTTACAGCAATAATGTGCACGTGCTACTGTTGCTAGAGCGCGCGCGCACGCACACACCTACACATGCACACACACATACAAACACACACACACGTCACACTCACGCACGCACACACACACATATCACAGACACATACTCATACTTACACACACACACACACACACACACACACATTCAGAGAGAGAGAGAGAGAGAGAGAGAGAGAGAGAGAGAGAGAGAGAGGAGAGAGAGAGAGAGAGAGAGAGAGAGAGAGAGAGAGAGAGAGAGAGAGAGAGAGAGAGAGAGAGAGAGAGAACTCTCTGAACTCTGAACTCTGAAATGATTTAATGTACATTGGCCTTGGACCACAATACATTTGTTGGGCTCAGGATGGAACAGTGAGTTCCTTCATATCACTGGCAAAGCAAATGCACAAACAAATAATGATTTATGACTGATTAAAGAAGAAATACACACAAATATATATAGCGAATTCATACAAAAAGATGATGTCAATGCAATTTATGATTGAATACAGAAGAAAATTACATGATTATAAACCTTAAATCAACCATAACCCAATCATAGAGGGAAGATGCTAAGAAAAATCATCCATATTGAGTATATCAAATTGTAGCAGTTTTCCAATAAAGTGTTTCAGAGAGAGAGAGTGAGAAACTCGAGAGAGAGAGAGAGAGAGAGAGAGAGAGAGAGAGAGAGAGAGAGAGAGAGAGAGAGAGAGAGAGAGACAAGAGAAGAAGAAGAGAAGAGAGAGAAGAGAGAGAAGAGAGAGAGAGAGAGAGAGAGAAACGAGGACGAGAGAGAGAGAAGAGGAGAGACAGAGACAGAGAGAGAGGAGACAAGAAGACAAGAGAGAGAGAGAAGAGAAGAGAGTAGAAGTGAAGAGAGAGATACAGAAGAGAGAGAGAAGAGAAGAAGAGAAGAGAGAAGAGAGAGACGAAGAGAGAGGAGAGAGAGAGATGAGGAAGAGAGAGAGAGAGAGAGAAGAAAAGAGAAGAGAGAGAAAAAGGAAGAGAAGAGAAGAGAAGGATGAGAGAGAGGAGATGATGGAGAAGAGAGGAGATGAAAAAGAAAAGAAAAGAGGAGAGAGAGAAGAGAAAGAGAGAGAAAAAGAGAGAGAAAGAGAGGAGAGAGAGATGAGAGAGGAGAGAGAGAGAGAGAAAGAAAAGAGAAAGAGAAAAAAGAGAGAAGAGAAGGAAAAGAGGAGAGAGAGAGAGAGAGAGAGGAGAGAGAGAGAAGAGAAGAGAAGAGAAAGAAAAGAGGAGAAAAGGGAAGGGGAAGAGGAAAGAGAAGAAGAGAGAGAGAGAGAGAGAAGAGAGAAGAAGAGAGATAGAGAAAGAGAAGAGAAAAAAAGAGAAGAGGAAGGAAAAAGAAGAGAAGAAAAGGAAAGAGAGAGAGAAAGAGGAGAGGATGAGAGAGGGAGTAAAAGAGAGAGAAAGAAGAGAAGAGAGAGAGAGGAGTAA
>CM054146.1:4506891-4509391 GCA_028751875.1 Rapana venosa
CCGCTGACGTTGATTCTCAGCTTGTCGTCCCCGCTCTTGGAGTCCTCCCGGAGGCGGGAGGTGGGGAGGGGGTTCTGGGCGATGGGCACCCAGCCGATGGCGGAGGCCCGCGCGAAGGGCAGCCAGGCCGCGACCGACGCCATGCTGCCACCGTCAGAGTCGTTTCCCTTGGCAGAGAAAAACTCAAGGTCCTTTATGAAGACAATTTTGAACCGTTAGGTGAGAACCACGGCCACACGGGAAAAGGAGGGTGGACACACGGTTCCTGAAGGCAGGGCGAGGTTTGAACCCAGCCAACGTGCAACAGCTACGGAACAAGCATCGGACTCCGGGCCAGCCAGGCGGGCAGTGGGGATGCTGCTGGTGCCTGTGGTGATGACGGACAGCCAGACAGCCAGACAGCGGGCAGCACAAGGACCCAGCCACAGCCAGCAGCAGCCTGGGACAGTCAGGGGCCGGGCAGTCACAGAGGAGAGGAAACAGACCGCTGAAGACAGGGACTGGTTCAACCAAGAACTTTTCGTTGACTAGGATTTCTTGTTTTGCCCTCGTTGACCAACAACCCCACTGTAGGGTTTGTAATATCAAAACAACAAACATAGAGGGATATGCGTTGTGACGTTTTATTTGTCAATAACGGGTGCCAACACATTTCTTTTTTTGCTATGGGGTGACCACACTGAACAAATTCAATGCCAACGACCACTCTGCAGAAACACTGTACCCACAGATAACAACAGTCACCATTACTGCTATCCTTATAGCATGGCTTTGCCAGGCAGAAAACCTATCACAGAAAGATGGGGATAAATGTGGTAAGGTTTTATCCTTCATGCAGACTTGCAAATGCCCTAGTCATCCCTCGATTATGTCACACGGTTATTCTAATCGTTAACCTGATGTGAACCAATAGTGTGGGGTAGTTTTACCCAATTCAGTATGGTTTTGCTGGGTTGAATGCTAGGCTTAACACACACTGGCGGGAGTTGACAGGTGCATGTGTCGGACAGGCAAGTTAAGCCAGCAGAAGTGCTGAGACAGACAGCAGAGGTGCTGAGACAGCCAGACAGCATCCAGGCTGTGTGGATGTCAGGATACGGTGACACAGGGCCTGGTCATTTCTGCACAGCTGGGGGGTGGAATGGTCATCGCCGCTTAAAGGGCGTGGGAGTGGGGCCACGAGAGGGGTGGCCGCTACTCTAGAGTGACCCCCCACCCCTGTGCAGGCCCAAGTCTTTGAGGTCAGTGTGTCACACTACTCTGTGCACACAACACACATACACACAGCTGGTGAGTGAAGACAGAGACAGAGAGAGGTAGAGCTGGCAATGAGGGGCCAGATGTTACGAGGGCTGACTGACAGCTCGCATTGTGTGTCCCCCTAATCACCTACACCAACACCAACCTACGCACCCCCCTTTCCCCGCCACTCCACCACCACCACCACCAGCAGCTGCCACAACAACAATAACAGCAGTATCCTGCCTTGATCCTTGCAGCATGACAGTCACATGGGGAAGTGGCTACGGTTGTTGTACACACGGTGAAACAACACGGACAATGCTAACAACACACACGGTGCGCGGCCCTGGAATATACCTGGCTAGTCTCCCGTGTCCACATGGATTTCCAACAAGGAGCGCCGAGACGCCGGGGGCAGCATGGTAGGTGTGTTTGTAGGTTGGCAGGTGGGTAGGGAGACAGGTAGGTAGGTAGGTAGGCAGGTAGACAGGTGAGGCAGCTCAGCTCAGAGACACAGAGCCTAGTGTAGCACCCTTCCCTGCCACTGAGCGCGTACGACGCCTCGGAAGAGCAGCTAAGACCGTGTACATATGGAACACGCACCACCACCAGCACCACCACTACCACCACACCAGCAGCACCAGCAGCAGCACAAGGCCTGGCTGTCTCTGCTCTCACAGCACAGTCGCCCACTTCCATAGCGCGTGTAGGATCACAGGCGTGCGTCCGTGTTGGCTACATCCAAGCTGAAGAAGACACAAACACACGGTGTACCGACACGGCCACACACAGACACGTACACACCTAGCAGTCAGTGTCTGTCTACACAGCACACCCCACCACCACCACCACCACTACCACCACCACCGCTACCACCACCACCACCACCAACAAGAGCTCGGCGTCTGGCAATCACAGCAGCAGACCACACAGATCACAGCCCTGACACACTACTACCCATGCTGCCGCTGCTGCTGCTGCTGCTGCCGTTAGCTGTCACGCTGCTACTGCTGCTGCCGTAGTAGTGCCGACGTGTGGCGCTGTGCAGTGGCGAGGACAGGCAGGCAGGCAGGCAGACCACAGCACAGACCCCCTGATGGGCAAAGGGGCAGACAGCAGGCTCAGGAAGCAAATCCTCTCTCACTCTCTCACTCACGTCCAGGCGGCCAATTCTGCTGACGGCAATCAAATCAGCAGCAGCACCACCACCACCGCCACCTCCACCCTTACTACACCAGCGACGCAACAACCACCGACT
>CM054146.1:4514391-4524391 GCA_028751875.1 Rapana venosa
TTCTAAGCTTTTGAAGTATGTCGTTCCACTCAAGGCCAGTCCACTCTCTGATGTTGTCTTCCCATCGTTTTCTGTCTGTCTCTTCCTCTCCCTCATTGTACTGTTCCGTAGGACAGTCTTGGCCAGTCCACATGTTCGTACCACTTCAGTTTACAGTTTGTTGGAGGTGTTTTGTGGAGGGATGGGGTTGCACTGAAGTCGGGAGCTCTTAACATGGTGTGATAGCGTTTTTAAATGTGGTTCCTACTTCCTCGTTGGTGATGTGATGTCTGAACCAGATACCAAGAAGTTTGTGTGACTGCGAGCCTTCAATGGCTGTCTTCGTTCATTCACTCTTCATGCTCACTTGTACTCGCTTTCCGTTCTTCTTTCATGGAGCTTTGTGTCCTTTTGATTTTTTACTTTTCCATCCCATCTCTTTTGGTTTCTTCTTTTCTAATTCTGAATGTTTGATTTCTATGCGTACGTTTTCGTTTCACGTTTAGATTATTTCTGTTCCCAGAATAGACAACCTCGCATGCGCGACACACACACACACACACACACACACACACACACACACACACACACACACACACACACACACACACACACACACACACACACACACACTCACATAATTACTCACTACTGTCTTCCGTGTAAACAAAAAAAAAGGAGACAGTTGGGAGACAGGGAATTCACAGTCATTTTCAATGATGCAGCATCGATTGCTGCTGCAGTCAGCTTCGGTCTTTTCCCTTCGTCTGTCTTACATACCGTTTTTGTCACTTGCTTTATTAATATAGATATAGATATATATACACACACATATTGTTTTTACTCCACGGGTACAGACGTAGAGCTCGGAGCTAGGGAAAGCGCAACCCACGCGCTGGCAAAATTGCCCGGCACACCAGCAAGCTTCTGGCTCTGCTGCTGCTGCTCAAACCAGACTTCGTGCCGGTGTGGACGGACATGTTAACCTTCCCCTGTCAAAACTTCATCCCCCGGTTGAGTTTATTTATTCATTTATTTATTTATTCATCCATTTATTTATTGATCTATTATTTATTTCATTTACTTCGAGCATAATGGAATAAGCACACACGTGCTTTTGTACATCCAGTGCCTGTGTGTTTAGTAAATGTTGTCATCCACTCCCACCGGCACACAATGGCCTACTCTTCCGAGTAATGGTTGGTTGGTTTGGTTTTTGCTGTGTTTTTGTTGTTGTTGTTATTGTTGGTGGTGGTAGTGGCTGTGAGATTTTTTTTCTTGTTTGTGGTCATAATTATGAGGGTGTGAGAGTTTACATTTGTCTTTGTTTGTTTGTTTGTTTGTTGTTGCTTACTTTGCTGGGAGCCCGCACTGTCTGATGTTAGTGAAACCATTGCCAAATTGTGCACGCTAAAATAAGTCTTGAAGATCATTGCTCACTGTTTCAAGTCCCGATTGAAGCGGAACCTAATCCGACAGGTGGTTTGATATTCCAGAGGTAGTGCAGGTGGCGACAAGGCCATGGTCGGAACCCAATGGTATCTGGACATTGTCCATCCGCTCGACCATCAGTGATGGTTTCGGCTCTAGTCGTCTGGACAAAACAATAAACACAGGTCCTGTGTACATGACGCAAAAAGCACGTTTAAAACCCACGCACGCACGCACACACGCACGCACGTGCGCGCGCACACACGCATACAAACACACACACACACATACATGGCAACAACGTAATTGACCATGACAATATTCTGAAAGAAAACAGTTATAAGTAAATCTCTCTGCACACGCGGGACAGGGAGGAGTGGGGTGGGGTGGGGTGGAGGTGGGGGAGGGGGAACTGTGCCCTAGCAGTGCACTGTCTGAGGGAAAAATTCTTTTTTATTTTATTTCTAAAGTCCTTGAAAAAGTAGTTCTCAAACAGCTCAACAGCCATCTTCTCTTCAACAATCTTCTTCCTGAGTTTCAGTCTGCCTATCGTATCAACCACAGCACTGAAACCACCCTAGTACACACTTTAAACACGCTTCTACTCGCTTCTGACTCAGGGAAAATCTCCCTTCTCACTCTACTCGACTTACCAGCAGCCTTCGATACTATAGACCACTCAATTCTTCTCTCCCGTCTTCAAAAAACGTTCGGTGTTACTGGCACAGCCCTCACCTGGTTTAGTTCATACCTTACTGATCGATTCCAGACAGTTACAGTAAACACGATTCAATCAATACCTGCCAAACTGGAATGCGGAGTCCCACAGGGATCAGTTCTAGGCCCTGTTCTTTTCACTCTTAACACTGCCCCACTGTCACATATAATAAACCGTCATCAAATCAACCATCATTTTTACGCAGATGACTCTCAGATTCAAAGCAGTGTTACTCCTGAAAATCTGCCTTCTCTCCTGACAAATATGGCCCACTGCTTTGAAGATATTCAAAACTGGATGACACAGAACAAATTACAGCTAAATGCAGATAAAACCGAAGCCATGCTCGTAGGGACCAAACACAAACTCTCTTCCATTACAACAGCTTCAATAGAACTCGACAATACATCAGTCACTCTATCCACTGCAGTGAAGTATCTAGTTGTTGTTATTGACAACACACTCTCTATGCAAAAATTCATCACCCAGACCTGTCAGTCGTGTTACTGTCAATTACGGCGTATTAGTGCAATTCGAAAGTACCTGTCCACAGATGCAACAACCAAACTTGTCACTTCTCTTATTCTTTCACGTCTGGACTATTGCAATTCTCTTTTGTCTGGTCTGCCAGCATCATCTATCCACTCCCTTCAACGTATACAAAACTCCGCAGCTCGACTTGTTCTCAGAAATAAACAATCTGAGCACATTACCCCTCTCTTGCGATCTCTCCACTGGCTGCCTGTGCCACAGAGAGTAAATTATAAGATCAGTACCCTCTGATACAAATGTCTCCACAACACAGCACCCTCCTACCTCTGTGAATGTCTTAACCTGTACACTCCTTCACGTTCCCTCCGCTCTGCTGCAGATACCTTGTGCCTACGAATACCTAGATTCAACCAATCTACCGTTGGCCGCCGCTCTTTCTCTGTTTCGGGTCCATCGACCTGGAATGAGCTCCCTCTCTCTCTTCGCCAGAAACCTAGTTATGACACTTTTAAATCCAGCCTCAAGACATATTTATTTCAAACCTAAGATTTTCCCCCCTCCTGCTTCATATCAGAACTATTCCACCTTCACTAACTCATGTCCTATCACCCTGCTAAAGTATACGACCTGTGTGAAGGTGTGTGTGCTTTTTGAAAAACATTTGAATATTGAAATTTTATTTCATAGATTTTGTCTGCAGCGCGTCATGCTTGTAAATATCTGTTTGTTTAAACTATTCATTATTTATCATTGATTGCATGGCTGTGTGGGATTAGGTTGAATGCATGCGCTTTGATTTGTCTTTGCAAGATATAGCGCTATATAAGTTCCATTTATTATTATTATTATTAAAAGCAGTCCACATTGGGCACAGAGAAGCACAGTGCTGTGACTGGCCGTTCTACGCTTTCCTGTCCTTGTTTCTGCTGTCTCCTGCACCTGGCAACTTCTTACCTCCCCTTCCTCCCGCTTCTGCATAGTCACTGACTGCCTGTTGCTCTACACTGTCGTGACGTCCCCTTGTCGCTGTGCTCTACTTCACACATTCCATGACGTCCAGTTGAAGCTGTGCTCTACTTTACACATTCCATGACGTCCACATGTGGCTGTGCTCTACTTTACACATTCCATGACGTCCACATGTCGCTGTGCTCTACTTTACACATTCCATGACGTCCACATGTCGCTGTGCTCTACTTTACACATTCTATGACGTCCGCTTGTCGCTGTGCTCTACTTCACACTTTCTATGACGTCCAATTGTTGATGTGTACTGATTCACACATTCCATGACGTCCACATGTTGCTGTGTACTGCTTCACACATTCCATGACGTCCACATGTCGCTGTGCTCTACTACACACATTCCATGACGTCCACATGTTGCTGTGTACTGTTTCACACATTCCATGACGTCCACACGTTGCTGTGTACTGCTTCACACATTCCATGACGTCCACACGTTGCTGTGTACTGTTTCACACATTCCATGACGTCCACACGTTGCTGTGTACTGTTTCACACATTCCATGACGTCCACACGTTGCTGTGTACTGTTTCACACATTCCATGACGTCCACACGTTGCTGTGTACTGCTTCACATATTCCATGACGTCCACATGTTGCTGTGTACTTCTCCACACACTTTATGACGTCCACACGCTGCTGTGTACTGTTTCACACATTCCATGACGTCCACACGCTGCTGTGTACTGTTTCACACATTCCATAACGTCCACATGTCGCTGTGCTCTACTTCACACATTCCATGACGTCCACACGTTGCTGTGTACTGCTTCACACATTCCATGACGTCCACATGTTGCTGTGTACTGCTTCACACACTTTATGACGTCCACATGTTGCTGTGTACTGTTTCACACACTATATGACGACACGTCCACTTGTGTACTGCGTTACACAATCATGTCATGATGTCCACTTGCTGGTTTCCTCTCCCCTCTCTCCTGCCTTATGCAGGCTGTGCTGTTATTTAGTGTACATGAGCAGCTCGCCCTCCCCCCCCATAAAACATCACAAGCTGTACACACTCACTGTGTACTGTGATGAATACATATGTGTTGAAAGCTTTGTTTCCTTTGCAATGCAACACTACCTTTTTATTTTCATTTCTTTTTTCAACTGGACTTGTTTTGGTGGTTCGTTATTCTGTTGCTTTTGTCTAGTGCTAACGAAAACTTAAGATAACTATATCTGTCCATCCTTTTGTTGCACTTAAAAAAATTCCTGCAACATAATTGATACTTTGAGATGTGTACAAAAATTACAATGTTCACATGCTACATACTGCACATGAATTGAACATTGTGTATTGATGGAGTTGTACATGCTTTAGGAGAGAATATAACCTGCAATGCAAGGGACCAAAACAAAAGTTTGTTTCCAGTTACCGCTTCTAGGCAACATTTATTTCTGTTTCTGCTTCTCGATAACTTTCATTTTGAACTTTTGCTCTCTGACCACATTCTTACTTGTCGCTTTTGATCAGTTTTCATTTCTGTCTGTTGCTTCTCAACAGCTTGCTGCTTCTGGCTAGTTTTCGTTTGTTGGTTTCTGACCACTCTTTGGTATAGTTTGTTTCTTTGGAGCTATTTTTGGTTTTACTCGTTCTTCAGGGCAATCTTAAATTGTACTTGTGGCTTTTTTCTTCTAATTTTGACTGAAAATTGTTGCTTTGGGCTAAATTTAGTTCAATTTCTTGTTTTGACCGGGTTTTCAGTTTTATTTGTTGCTCCCTGGCAAATTTTCGATTTTCATTGACAGCTGATTTTTATTTCTGTTTGTTCTTCTCGACAATTTCTCATTTCGTTTATAACTTTGTTTTTGGCTAATTTGTTTTTTTCTTCGGCATGAGTGCAGAGCTTACCAATGGTGAGAATTTGCGTACGCGACCGTTTTAAACCGCCATTAAGGGAGCCGCTGTTGTGAGTTTCTTTAATCACCCTTTTGTTTTAGCTAAAAACAAAACAAAACAAAACTAGCCTCAAGACCAAAATGTTAAAAATTATACAATTGTAAAACAAACTTCGTTTATAATAAGTCAATAATTATGTTTAGTGAAAAAAAATATCTGGGATGGCTCACTTTTTTGGTTGTTTGGGTAATTTTTAGTGGTTCCTTTGGCTAGATTTCATTTTTCAGATATTGCAGTTCGCTAACTTTCATTTTTCAAGTCAACTCAAGTCAAGTCAAAAACACTTTAATCATCCCATGAAGGGCAATGGCAATACTGACAGGCACATTGATTCGTATCATGATCTCGAAAGACACAAGAAAGCTACATTTCATATTTGTTAAAACATTCCAAGAAAACTTCAAATGAAAATGTTACGAACACAAACACACACACACAAACACACAAACACACACATATACTCACACACACACACACGAACACACACACAAACACACACACACACAAACACACACACACACACACACACACACACACACACACACACACAAACACACACACACAAACACACACTCACTCACTCACTCACTCACACACCAATTGGGAATGCAATGTTATAAAAACCATTGACTAGAAAAGACAAATAAACTTATTATTTACGTACGCCCATACGCAACACGCACCCACACACCCACCCACACACTTGGCTAGATTTCAGCTCCATCATGTTTGTTGCTTTGAACAAATGATCGTGTTTCTTTGTCCTTAGCTAACTTCAGTCTTCTTTATGCTTCAGCTTATCACTCATTCTCGTTTGTTATACTTCTTGACAATTTTCGTTTTTAACTTTTGCTTATGGCCAGTTTTCATTAGTGACTTTTAAGCTAATTTTATCGTCACTTGTTGCTTCTGACCAGTTTTTGCTTTCATATGTTGGGTTTGGCTAATTGTATAGTTACTTTCTGTTTGTGGCCAATTGTTGCTTTCAGTTGTTGCTTTCGGTTCCATGCAACCTCTGACATTCTCTCCAGGATAGCCCAGACCACAGCTGCAATGACCGAACTGGAAGTCCTCTGGAACGACAAGAACATCGCCATCAGCTTCAAGATCAGACTGATATGCGTTCCCCGATCATGTTCATATTTTGTTCGCATGTGAAACGAGGACCATAACAGCAGACATTGAAAGAAGGATACAGGCAATAGAGATGAGGTGCTTTCGCAAACTCCTTGGTATCTAATACAGAGACCACATCAATAATGAGGAAGTGACGGCCAGAATTAAGAACGCCATCGCACCATATGAAGAGCTCCCGACTTCAGTGAAAAAAACGCAAACTAAAGTGGTACGGACACGTCACACGAACATCTGGACTGGCCAAGACTGTCCTACATGGAACAGTGCAAGGAGGTAGACGAAGAGGCAGACAGAGAAAACGATGGGAAAACAACATCAGAGAGTGGACTGGCCGTGAGTGAAACTTGGAACGGAAAGCAGAGGACCGCGGAGAGTGGAGGAAGCTGGTTGCAAAATCTTCATCGGTGCCCTCAGAGTCTACTGGACTAGGGGATAGGTGAAGGTGAAGGTGAACCTATGACCCCAAGTTTTTAACACTGGGAGCACTAGTGCTGTGTATGGCTGACTTCGCTTTACTTCGTTTGACTGACTTCTTAACTTCTTAAGAAGTCGTAAAGGGCATTGTACTTCATTATTTCAGGCAGTATGCCATGACCAATTTGAACATGGCGGAGCCCATACCTCAGGTGGCAGGGTGCATGCTGAGTATTACTGATTCACCCATCCCGCTGGTTACAACCAGCCTACACTTCTACCAAAGGCAGATAACTCTTTTTCCAGGTTTATTTTTGGTCTCTCGGCTAGAGCTGCGAGCTTCACCAATGGTGAAGTTATGGTGTTTGTGACCGTTTCAGCCCGCCATGAAGGCAGCCGCACCCTGATTGGGGAATGGTGTCTAAACACCACGCCAGTGTACATGCGGTTTGTTTGATCTGAATTGTCATCCGATCTTACCAGCACGGATGGCATACTTTTCCGAAAGGCAGAACGGGTTTTAACATGTGCGCAAGATGCTCGGCATGCGTTCGCACACGGGGCCTCGGTTTATAGCCGCATCCAAAGGACTTTCGGGAGAGTGGATTCAGTACTGATGTTAACTCCAGGGGAAAAGTCTCCTTGGACGGGTGTTTCGGAGGTGGCTGGAACCTGGGCTGTCACATAGTGAACTCAACACTCTGACCACTAGGCTTCATCCCCCCTCCCCACCCGCTTCCCGCCCAGGCAAGGGTTTAACATGTGTGCAAAATATTGTACATGTGTTTGCACACGGGTAATGATGTAGTTAGATATTAATATTGATCAAGTTGTTTTTTGTTCCTAGATAGATGGCTTGATGAAATAAAGCAAATGCCATGCTTATTCAATGTACCATCTCTAAATAAAAAAAACTGACTTGACTGGACTGGACTTGACACGGGACCTTGGCATGTAGTTTCATGTAAAAGACTTTAGGAGAGGGAAGTCAGGGCCATGACTAACTCGAGGGAAAAAAATATTTCAAAGGGATGCCTCAGAGCAGCAAAGATTTGAACCCTCATCATCTCATCTCATCTGCTCCCATAACCCCCTCCGGGGTCGTAGGGTCACTGCATTGACGAACGTTGCACCAGCTGGCTCCATATGCGGCGGTTGTGTGTAAGTGCCTGGGTTGTGGAGAACCCTAGCCCTCAGTTATCACCAGAAGGACGGGATAGCGGCGTGGTTAGAGCGTTGCGCGTTGTGCTCGCGATCTGAGTGCCCAGGATCAAGCCACTACCGAGACGCCCATTCAAGGAGACTTTTCCCCTGGAGTTAACATCAGTACCGACTCCACTCCCCCACAAGTTCTTGTAATGAGACTATAAACCGAGATCTCGTGTGCAAACGCACACAGAACATCTTGCGCACATGTTCCGCCGTTTGGAAGAATAGACCATTCGTGCCAGTGGGAACGGATACCAAAGTTGATATAACGGCATGCACACGTGGACTAGATGTAAAAAGTCATATGAGTCCCTATACCATTATGAGTTAAATATAACAATGAATAAACGAATAAATGAGTGAATAAATGAATGAATAAATAAATGAAAGAATAAATGAATTACTAGATAAAAGAATAAATGAATGAATAAATAATAATAATAATAATAATACATGGAATTTATTCAGCGCTATATCTTGCAAAGAACAAATCAAGGCGCTTTCATTCATCCTCGTCTTTCACATGCAGCCAGTTACAATTAATAGATTTTTACAATTCAAATGTAAACACACCCACGCGCACAATTAATAGTTTTTACAAATTCAAATGTAAACACACACGCGCCCTCGCGCGCCCACACACACACACACACACACTCACACACACACACACTCACACACACACACACACACACACACACACACACACACACACACACACACACACACACACACACACACACACACACACACACACACACACACACACACACACAAACAAAGGTTGTACACTCCGCAGGGTAATGGGGGGAGTTGGTTGTTGAGGGCAGGGACAGAACTGAGATGAAACAAGAGGGGAGAATCTTAGGTTTGAAATAAATGTGTCTTTAGGCTGGATTTAAAAGCATCATAAGTAGCCTTTTGGCGGAGAGAGAGAGGGAAGTCATTCCATATCGATGGACCAGAAACAGAGAAAGAGCGACGGCCATCAGTGGACTGGTTGAATCTAGCTATTCTTAAGCACAAGGTATCTGCAGCAGAGTGGAGGGAACGAGAAGGAGTGTATAAGTGAAGACATTCACAGAGGTAGGAAGGTGCAGTTTTGTGGAGACATTTGTGACAGAGGGTACTGATCTTATAGTTTACTCTCTGTGGCACAGGCAGCCAGTGGAGAGATCGCAAGAGAGGAGTAATGTGCTCAGATTTTTTCTGTCTGAGGACTAGTCGAGCTGCAGAGTTTTGAATACGTTGAAGAGGGTGGATAGATGATGCTGGCAGACCAGCCAGAAGAGAATTGCAATAGTCCAGATGTGAGAGCATGAGAGATGTGACTAGTTTGGATAAATGAATAAATGAATGAATTAAAAAAGAATTAATGAAAGAATAGATGAAATAATAAATAAATAAAGAAGAAATGAATGCATAAATGAAAGAATAAATGGATGAATAAATTAAAGAAAAAAATGAAAGAATAAATGAAGAAAGAAGTGAAGTTTTCATGTGTCTTTTAGGCAGTTTGGAAACGTTTCTCCGTGTAGTGGTTCTCAGTGACACAGACAAGGGACAAGTTCAGTCTACATGGGTGGCAAACATCTCACCTTGTCTGTCAAAATGGAACGACAAGTTCACAACAACGCCAAAGAAACAACTGCCATGGCTTTACTTCGAAAAAGCCAGAAGAGAG
>CM054146.1:4529391-4541891 GCA_028751875.1 Rapana venosa
TAAGGGATCTTTCAGTGTCATAAAAACAATTTATTTAATTCTAGGACAACCAGTAAGTAGATGTCTGACACCAGCCGCCATGGCGCAGTGGTTAGCGCCTTGGGTTACGGACTGGAGGGTCGCGGGTTCGATTCCCATAAGAGTCATAGGGATTTTTCGGACTCCGGCCGGCTCTTACCCAGAGTGAGTGTGCTGTGGGCTCAGTAGGAAGACTGGGACCACACAGTTGAGCTTCATCCACTTAACGGATGCGAGTTTGAGAGTGTTGCTCAAATTACCTGACCAACACTGCAGGTGTCTGTATCTCTCGGGCCCGGTTGACGCCGGGATATATTATGATAGTAAGCATAGAGTACAACCCTGTCAAGTAGTCTCAAAGCATATGCACTTCCACAGCAGCAGCATTACGTCATCCTCATTGTCATTGATCATCATGCATTAAAAAAAAAAAGTTGCCTCTGATTCGCCGGTCCCGGTTTCTCTGGTCTCATGGTGACCTCAGATTTGCCCATACACTTCTGTGCCTGTGGTGAGTTTGTGTCAAAGCCTTTGGGGTTGGAGGTTCGCGGGGGACGGTCGTTGGAGGGACGTTGAGGTGGTTGCCACCTGGGGTGGGCAACTCACTCAGTCTGGCTCCGCGACTGAGCTAATACTGTCGTTAGTAGGGGGCTTAGTAGGTGGTGTCCTGCGTATGTTAGCTCAGAACAGGCACCACTGAACACCGCCAAAGTGACCCAGCAGCAGTGCAGGGCCCCTCTGGCTGGTGGCCCCACGGCGGCCTGATAGTGATGGGCTCCCTGTGGACTTCCGACCCCGAGGATGAGACATAACAAATCTGGGTGTGGTTGTGGTGGGGAGATTGGAATGAGCGGCGTGGGAACAGTAGGACGGGGGTCGTCAGAAGATGAGGCAGCAAAAAAAAAAAAAAAAGTAGATGTCTGACGCTAATTTGTTTTCCACACATGCATATTATGTTCTTGCAGTATTTTGTGCGAAAAGCATTTAAACGGAATCTATAAGCCAAGCTTGATATATTTCTGGAAGCAGACATAGGTGACTTTGTACAGAAACGCTTAGTGTTTTGTACATCCGTCATATTTAGGCAATTTTGAGTGTAGTAACCATTAGAGTTGAGGAATTTTTTTTAATGGCCTTATTATAGGAAATATGATTTAAAAGTTCATAACCCTCTCGCAAGTCTAACGGAATACTGACTAAAAGTGATCCTTCAACATTGCGTGCTCCTCGTCGCGCAGCTCTATCGACCCATTCATTAGCAATAATCCCACAGTGGGAAGGAACCCAGCAAAAAGTAACGCTGATGCCTTTCAACGACAATAAATGAACAGCATGTTTGATTTCAGTGATCATTTCTACTCTAATATTTTGATTTAAGGACTTTAATGCGCACAATACAGATTTAGAATCAACACATAGTACAATATTGAAATCTTTGTGAGAAAGTGGAACAAAATAGTTGAGAGCCATCAATATTGTGATGAGCTCTGCAGTAAAGATAGAAACACGACTAGTTATATGATATATTTTCTTCAATGTTATGGGCTGGTATAACGAAGGCTGCACCTACCTGTTCGTTATCAAGTTTTGATCCGTCTGTGTATACTTTTTAAGTGGTCTGAATAGTGAGTGTCAATATGCGAATTCACCAAGCTTGCAAGTATGTTAGGTGAATCGCTTTTTGATAGATTTGTATGACACATGTCAAATACTGGCTTATTCATTTCCCATCCAGGGATAGCTGAAAAAGACGGTGTAACAGCAAGATCGTTTTCGTCAATTTTAGAATCTTTGAAGATATCCGAGGTGTATGTCTTTATAGATGTTAGCGATTCAATTGACCTAGCTCGTTTAACAAAATGTATGTCCGATTTTACCTTTACCTTTACCTATGTCCGATCTTAAGCTAACTTCTTTTTGTGAATAATTTTCGTTTGAATAACATCTCAAAATATACTTTGCAGCACAGAATTCTCTATGTTCGTCAAGAGGTAGCACACCTGTTTACTTGTAAGAGCCTAAAATAGATGCATGATAAGGAACTCCAAGAGATAACTTGAGTGCTTTACTATCTATGGTTTGCAATTTATTTAACAAGTATCGTGGCGCGCTGAAAAACACCCCTTGTCCACATGTAAGTCTTGAGCGCACTAAAGAAGTCTAAAGATATAAGTGATTTTGCATCTTGCCCCCAAGGTTGTTTACACACATTTTTTAAAAGAAAATTTTAACTCTTTCTTGCTTTATTCAGTATGTAGCTGATATGATTATACCAAGACAATTTAGGAATCAGAATAACGCCCAGAAATTTAAACATGTTGTGTATAATAATATTTCAGCGTCATCTATAGTAAAAGAAGGAAGCTTCCCAGGGCCATAACCTGAATTAAAAAGCATCATGTTTGGTTTCCAGCGACAAGTTAAGCCCTTTTTACTGCATAAATGACTAAATTTTATTCATTTCCCGACCTGATAAAGTTTCCTCTATATACTTTAAAGTTTGAAGTGGAGTCTTTCTTTTTTAATGTCACCTATCCACAAGCAATTGTCATCCGCATACTGAACTAAACCTAAATCTTTTGACAACATTTTGGTTAAATCAGCCATTATATATTTAAAAAAATTTAGGGGAAATTTAAACAGAGCCTTGGGGTAAAACCCATATCCACAGTTTCTTGTATTTGAACGTACCTCCTATTCTGAGCCTGAATAGATCTATCTGACAGAAAATATTTGATGAAATTAAACATACAACCCGAAATTCCAACAGATTTTAATGTATGTAAAAGTCGACTGTGCTATACTTGCTCATATGCTTTTTTTACGTCAAAAAAAGTTGCAAGAATGCTTTTACGTCTGGCAAACTGTTGTTTGACTTGTGTCGTGAGTTTTACTAGATGTTCAATAGCCGATCGACCTTTCCTGAATCCAGCTTGATTCACAGGAATGATTTTATACTTTTCACAAAGATGAATATATATATCCTTTTAAATTTTCATTGTTGTGTAAGTGAGTTCACGAAAGTTTGAAAGGTTTTTTCTTTCTTTTTCTTCTTTTTTCCTTTCTTTTATTTTTATTACACTATAGTTATAAGAAATATATCTATCACAACAATAATATGTGCTTTAATCTGTACGAGTATAATGAAGAAGAGTATTGATGGTGATTGTGTGCTGTTTTGAGAATTATATTCAGTATTTTACGGGGTTATGTTTTCTTTGTTTGTTTACGTACAAAACAGCATTATCTTTCACACACACACACACAACACACACCACACACACACACACACACACCCACACACCACGCGCGCGCGCGCGCGCGCACACACACCCCTCACACACACACTCTCCTCTCATTCTCTCTCCCCCCCCCCCTCCTCTCTCTTTCTCTCACTTTCTCCCCTCTCTCTCTCTCTCTTTTCCCTTTTCTCTCTCTCTCCTCTCTCTCTCTCTCCTCTCTCTCTCTCTCCTCTCTCTCTCTCTCTCTTACTTTTCAATGTGTAGATTTTCATTTTATGACTTTATTGTTTTATTCTCTTTATTGTTTGAGTGTATGGGTATTGGGTTTATCTTATTATCATGACGTTTAATTTGTACGAGTATAATCAAAAAGAATATTGATGGTGATCCTGTGCTGTCTTGAGTATTATATATTTAATATTATCCCTGAAATTCTCTCTCTATGACTTTATAGGTTTGGCTTTTTTCTTTCTTTTCTTCCTTGTTTTTATTGTGTGAGTGCATGGGTATTGAGTTTATTTCATTAACATGACATATAATTTGTACGAGTAAAATCAAAATGAGTGTTGATGGTGATCGTGTACTGTTTTGAGAATTATATATTTAGTATTATCTCTGAAACGCACACTCTCTCTTCTCTCTCTCTCTCTCTCTCTCTCTCTCTCCTCTCTTCTCTATCTCATCTTCTCTCTATCTCTCTCTTCTGTATTGTGGCCTAAGGCCGATGTGTGATTAAATCATTTTCTCTCTCTCTCTCCCTTCCTCTCTCTCTCTCTCTCCTCTCTCTCTCCTCTCTTCTCTAGCGTCTCTATCTCATCCTCTCTTCTCTCTCTTCTCTCTCTCTCTCTCTCCTCTCTTCTCTCTCTCCTCTCTCCCCTTTTATTGTTTTGCTTATAGTTATAGCTGTCTTGTATTCTGATGAAGGATGTATTCATAGTTTAAATTTTCAATATTATTTTGGGCTTGTTGACTGTACTTGAGTTCTAGTGAATGTCCTATTTTTTTCAATATCGTATTGTTACGTGTAGCAACTATGTGTACCATTTTACAATGTGAAGATGTTCATTTTTATGACTGTATAAGTTTGGCTTTTTTTGTTGTTTTTTAATTTTTTCGTTTGTTTTTTTTTTTTAGTGCTTGTTTTTGTTTGTTGGTGGGATTTTTGATTGTTTTTTTCTTTTGTTTGTTTGATTGGTTTGTTTTGGGTTGGGTTGGTTTTTTGGGGGTCTTTTTTTTGTTTTTTGGGGGGGGTTAAAGTTTTCCTTGTTTCTACTTTGTGAGAGTATGAGTATTGGGTTTATTATCAAGATGTATCCCTAAGGGCTGGGACTGGATGTAAAAAAGCACATGAGTGCTTATTCATTATCCTCGTAATAAAACAATCTGTCGTTTGTCATTTCTTTGCTTTTGGTTGTTGTTTTTTCTAGCTCTATTATTTCTTTCCATTCTGTTGGGTTTTTTTAAAAAGATGGATGGTTTCATGAAGAAAAGCAAACGCATTGCTTATTCAATGGACCATCTGCAAATATATGTTTACGTTTGACTTTGAATTCCCACTCCCCCCCCCCCTTCCCCCAACACACACACACTCACATGGGGATTGGCTGTTATTGGAATCTTACACTCTGTTCAAGAATTCGTTTCAATAAAATTTACACACACACACTCTCTCTCTTTTCTCCTCTCTCCTCTCTCTCTCTCTCTCTCTCTCTTTCTTTGTTTGTTTGTCACATATAATTAACCGCCATCAGATCAACCATCATTTTTATGCAGATGACTCTCAGATTCTAAGCAGCGACACTCCTGAAAATCTGCCTTCTCTCTTTACAAATATGGCCCATTTTCTTTCAAGATATCCAAAATTGGATGATACAGAACAAATTACAGCTAAATGCAGATAAAACAGAAACCATGCTTGTAGGGACCAAACACAAACTCTCTTCTATCACAACAGCTTCAATACAACTTGGCAATGCATCAGTCTCTTTATCCACTGCTGTGAAGTATCTAGGGGTCATTATTGACAACACACTCTCTATGCAAAAATTCATCACTCAGACCTGCCAGTCCTGCTACTATCAATTACGGCGTATTAGTGCAATTCGAAGTACCTGTCCACAGATGCAACATCCAAACTTGTTGCGTCTCTCATTCTTTCACGTCTGGACTATTGCAACTCTCTGTTGGCTGGTCTGCCAGCATCATCAACCCAAACCCTATCAACGTATACAAAACTCTGCAGCTCGTCTAATCCTAAGAAAGAAAAAATCTGAGCATATTACCCCTCTCTTGCAATCTCTCCACTGGCTGCCTGTGCCACAGAGAGTAAACTATAGATCAGTACTCTCTGTTACAAATGTCTCCACAAAACACAGCACCCGCCTACCTCTGTGAATGTCTTCACTTGTACACTCCTTCTCGTTCTCTCCGCTCTGCTGCAGATACCTTGTTCCTTACGAATACCTAGATTCAACCAATCCACCATCGGCCGTCGCTCTTTCTCTATTTCGGTCCATTGATGTGGAATGATCTCCCTCTCTCTCTCCGCCAAAAGCCTTCTTATGACACTTTTAAATCCAGTCCTCAAGACATATTTATTTCAAACCTAAGATTTTCCCCTCCTGCCTCATCTCATAGTTTTTTCCCTGCCTTCAACAGCCAAGATTCTATTGCCCTGCCAGGGTGTGTGACCTCTGTGTGTGTGTGTGTGTGTGTGTGTGCGTGTGTGTGTGTGTGTCGTGTGTGCACATTTGGACTTGATGGAACTATGCTTGTCACTGGTTGTATGACTGTGTAAGAATGAGTTGATGCAAGCGCTTTGATTTGTCTCTGCAAGATATAGCGCTATATAAATTCCATTTATTTATTATTATTATTATTATTATTTGGAAGGGTGTTTTTGTCTTCTTTTTGTTGTTGTTTTTTGGTTTGTTTGTTTTTTTTCTTGTTTTTTTTTCTCTTTTTTCTTTTTTTGTTGTTTGTTTGCTTTTTATTTATTTTTTATTTTTTTTTTTGGGGGTATGTTTTGTCTTTTGCTCGTCTGGGGTTGTTTGTTTGTTTGATTGGGGTTTTTTTTTGGTTTTTTTTCTTCTTCTCTCTTTTTCTTTAAAAAAAAGTTCTTTCCCTTTGCTTCTTCTGCTTGAAAGTATGAGTACTGAGTGCATTTTTAAATGTGACCCCATGGGCGGGGACTGGATGTAGAAAAAGAACATGAATACTTATTCATTGTCCTGGAAAAAAAGAATTTGTTTCTATTACTTACAATGTGTAGATGTTCTTTTTATGACTTTATTGGCTTTTTTCCCCCTCTTTATTATGAGTGTATGGGTATTGCACTTATTTTATTACCATGACATTCAATTTGCATGAACATAATTAAAAGTGTTTGTGTTGATCGTGTGCTATGTGAGTATTACATATTTAGTATTATCCCTGAAACACCCCCCACCCCACCCCACCCCCCCACCCCCCCACACACACACTCAAACACACACACACACACACGCGCGCGCGCGCGCGCGCTCAAACACACACACACACACACACACATACTCACTCACTCACCCACCCATATTCTCTCCCTAAACGACTGTATAGTTTTTAATTTCTTCTTGGTTTGTTTCTTGTTTTTATTGTGTGGATGTATGGGTATTAAATTTATTTCATTATCATGACATATAATTTGAAACGAGTATAATCTAAAATGAGTGTTGATGGGATCGCATACTGTTTTGGGATTTATATATTGGATATTATCTCTGAAATACACACACACACACTCTCTGTCTCTGTCTCTCTCTCTCTCTCACCTTTTATCGTCCTGCTTATAGTCATAGTATATCCTGATGAAGGATTCATATTTTATATTTTCAATACTTTATTGGACTTGCCTCTGTACTTAAGTTTTAATGAGTGCCCTATTTCAATATCTTATAATTATGTGTAACAAGTATGTGTACCATTTGACAATGTGTAGATGTTTATCTTTATGACTTATTAAGTTTGGTTGTGTTATTTTTCTTGGCTTTGTTGTTGCTCTTGTTCTTGTTGTTGTTGTTTGTCTGTTTTTCTCTTTTTTATCATCTTTTGTTGGTTTGGTTTTTCCTTCTCTTTGTTTGTTTGTTTGTTTTGGTTAGGGTTTTTTTGGGGTGGGGGTAGGGGTGGGGTATTCTTAGGATTTTCTTTTAATTGCTTGCTTTGGGGGGGGGGGGAGGGTTGTTGGGGGGGGGGGAGCTGTTTTGAAAAGGGTTATTTCCCCCTTTTTTTTATTGCGAGACTGTATAAGTATTGGGTTATTATTATTAAGATGTATCCCTAACGGGCGGGGACTGGATGTAAAAAAACACATGTGTGCTTATTCATTATCCTCGAAATAAAAGAATTTGTCATTGTCATTGTCATTGTCATTGTCTCTCTCTCTCTCTCTCTCTCTCTCTCTCCCCTCCCCACTTCTCTCTCTGTGTCTCTTCTTCCCCCCTCTCTCTCTCCCTCCCCCCCTCTCTCTCTCTCCCTCCCCCTTCTCTCTCACACTCTATCTCTCTCTCCCCTCCCTCCCTCTCTCGCTCTCTCCCCTCACCCTTCTCTCTCTCACTCTCTCTCCCCCTCCTTCCCCTCTCTCTCTTCCCTCCCTCTCTCTCTCTCCCCTCACCCTTCTCTCTCTCCCACTCTCTCAGTCTCTCTCTCTCCTCCCTCCCTCTCTCTCTCTCCCCCTCCCTCCCCCTCTCTCTTCCCTCACCCTTCTCTCTCAATCTCTCTCCCCTCTCTCCCCCCTCTCTCTCTATCACTTCCCTCTCTTTTTCTCCCCCTCACCCGTCTCTCTCTTTCACTCTCTCAGTGTCTCTCTCACTCCCCCCCCCTCTCTCTGTGTCTTTCTCCTCCCCCCTCTCTTTCTACCCTCCTTCTCCCACCTCTCTCTCCCCTCACCCTTCTCTCCTCTCTAGCTCTCCTCTCTCACTCACTCTCTCCCTCCCTCCTTCTCTCTTCCTCCCCCTCTCTCTCCCCTCACCCTTCTCTCTCTATCTCTTCTCTCCCTCCCCCTCTCTTTCTTCCCTCCCTCTCCCCCCTCTCTCTCTCCCCTCACTCCCTCCACCCCTCCCTCTCTCCCCTCATCCTCTCTCTCACTCTCTCCCCTCCCCCCCCCCCTCTCTCCTATCACCTCCCTCTCTTTTTCTCCCCTCACCCCTCTCTCTCTCTCACTCTCTCAGTGTCTCTCTCACTCCCCCCTCTCTATCTTTATCTCTCTCCCTACCCCCCTCTCTTTCTCCACTCCCTCTCTCCCCTCTCTCTCCCCTCACCCTTCTCTCTCTCTCCTCTCTCCCTCTCTCACTCACTCTCTCCCTCCCCACCCTCTTTCTCTCCCCTCCCTCCCTCTCCCCCCTCTCTCTCCCCTCACCCTTCTCTCTCTCTCCTCTCTCTCACCCCCTCTCTCTCCCTCCCCACCCTCTCTCTCTCTCCTCTCTCTCTCCCCTCTCTCTCCCCTCACCCTTCTCTATCTCTCTCCTCTCTCACTCACTCTCTCCATCCCTCCCCCTCTCTCTCTCTCCCGCCCCCCCTCTCTCTATCCCCCCCCCAATCTCTCTCTCTCTCTCTCTCTGTGATGTTCTTCCAGGACTGGCTACTTGACGTTCATCTCCCTTGAAGTCTGGCAGCTAAAGACTGGGCTGCGCCTGGGCAGGGGAGGGAAGGGACCAGACATTGCTGATCGCCCCTTCGTCAGGAGGGGTGGATTCTGTTGTATTGTTGTTGTTGTGGTGGTCGTGGTGCGTGTGTGATGTTGTGGTGGTGTGTTGTTGTTGTGTTGTTGATGTGTGTGTGTGGTGGTGCGTGTGCTGGGAGTGAGGTAGTGGGTGTGTGTGTGTGTGAGAGGTAAGTGGTGTGTGAGTGTGTGTGTGGATGTGAGGAAAGTGTAGATGTGGTGGAGTGTGTTGTGTGTGTGTGTGTGGTGTGTGTGGTGTGTGGTGTGTGAGTGTGTTGGGTGTGTGTGTGTGTGTGTGATGTGTGTTGGTGTGTGTGTGTGTGTGTGTTGTGTGTGTGGTGTGTGGTGTGTGAGTGTGTTGTTGGTGGTGTGGTGTGTGTGTGTGTGTGTGTGTGGTGTGTGTGTGTGTGTGTGTGTGTGTGTGAGTGTGTTGTGGTGTGTGTGTGAGTGTGTTGTGGTGTAGTGTGTTGGTGTGTGTGTGTGTGAGTGTGTTGTGTGTGTGTGTGTTGTGTGTGTGGGTGTGGGTGTGGTGAGTGTGTTGGTGTGTGTGGTGTGTGTGTAGTGTGTTGGGTGTGGGTGTGTGTGTGTTGTGTGTGTGGTGTGTGGTGTGTGGTGTGGTGTGGTGTGTGTGGTGTGTGTGGTGAGTGTGTTGTGGGGGTGTGTGTGTGGGTGGTGTTGGTGAGTGTGTTGTGTGTTGTGTGTGGTGAGTGTGTTGTGGTGTGTGTGTAGTGTGTTGTGTGTGTGTGTGTGGTGATGGTGTGTTGTGTGTGTGGTGTGTGTGAGTGTGTTGTGGTGTGGGTGTGTGGTGTGTGTGTGTGTGTGTGAGTGTGTGTGTGTGTGTGTGTGTGAGTGTGTGTGTGTGAGTGTGTGTGGTGTGTGTGGAGTGTGTTGTGGTGTGTGTGTGTGAGTGTGTTGTGTGTGTGTGTGTGAGTGTGTTGTGGTGTGGGTGTGTGAGTGTGTGTGTGGTGTGAGTTGTGGTGTGTGATGTGTGTGAGTGTGTGTGTGTGTATTGTGTTGTGATGTGTTGTGTGTTGTGGTGTGTGTGTGGTGTGTGTTTGGTGTGTGTGTGTGCGTGTGAGTGTGTTGTGTGTGTGAATGTGTTGTGGTGTGTGTGTGTGTGTGTGTGTGTGTGTGTGTGTGTGTGTGTGTGTGTGTGTGTGTGTGTGTGCCCGCTGCAAATGCGACCGGAATCTTCAATCCCTTTAGAGAGAGAAAGGGGAAGGATCGTTTGCTATTTGTCCGAGATCGTAAGAGCTCTGTCTCTGTCTCTGTCTCTGTCTCTCTCTCTCTCTCTTTCTCTCTCTCTCTCAGTCTCTCTCTCGGTGTCTCTCTCTCGGTCTCCGGTTCAGAGTTCAGAGTTCAGTGTTCTCTCTCGGTCTCTCGGTCTGTCTCTCTATCTATCTATATATATCTGTCTATCTAGCTATCTACCTCTCTCTATATTTATCTATGTATCGCTCTATCTCTATATCTCTCTGTCGCTTTATCTTTCTATCTCTCTCTCTTTATCTATCTATCTGTCTATCTATCTCTATCTCTTTCTCTATATTGCTCTATCTATCTTTCTCTCTCTCTCTCTCTCTCTCTCTCTCTCTCTCTCTCTCTCTCTCTCTCTCTCTCTCTCTCTCTCTCTCTCTCTCTCTCTCTTGTGAGGGCAACGGCCGGATGAAAAAAAAGTGAATACTTATCTTTAAACCTTGGGTAAAAAGAAAACCAGTCAATCAATCAATCAATCTGTTTGTGCGTGTGAGTGTGTGCACATGCGTGTGTGTATGTGTGTGGAGAGGTTTGAAGAGTCTATCTGCCCAAACACAAAAAAGAACAATACAGACCTGTGGCATTACTCCTACAGTTATGAAATGGTTTGAACGCATTGTACTGAAACGAATCTTCCTGTGTGCTTCTTCTCAGTTAGATCCTGACCAGTGTGCATATCAAAGAAACAGATGCACTAACGATGCCACTATCACCTTACCGAATCAGGCCTTTACTCATCTAGAAAGACTGGGCTCTTTTGTACGTATTCTGTTTGTTGATTTCTCATCTGCATTTAACGCCATTCAACCCCATTTTCTGGCCCGGACAACTGCTTTCTCTGAATGTCTGCCTTTAACTAATTCTATGGATCGTGATATTCTTTTAATCAACAGAACACAGTCTGTTCACTTTCAAAATGCACTGTCCTCTCGAAAGTATACTTCCACTGGTTCCCCGTAAGGTAAGTTCTATCACCTATCCTCTTCACTCTGTATACATATGATTGTACTGGATCTTATACCACACCCATGATAAAATACTCCGATGACACTGCTCTTGAAGATCTGTCAAATTCACACTCTGTGTATTCTAAGCAAGTTGATGATTTCTTTTTGCCGTGTAAACAGAATTACCTTGACCTGAATATAAAAAAGGCAAAAGAACTTTTAATTGATTTCTGTATGGATCCAGTTCCTTTTTCAGATCTTTTCACTGATGGAATCAAACTGGTGCAAGTGCATGAATATAAGTACCTAGAAACAACCATTGGTGATAAACTGAATTCTACTGCTAACACAAATCTTTTGAAAAGGAAATGCCAGTCCCGGATCGTTTTTCTCTTTACAAATTTTGAAATTTGCAAGTTAACGCAAAATTTCTGCAGGGCTTTCATCGCTGTTTTATTGCGTCTGTCATTTGGTTCTCATTTATTTGTTGGTATGGTCGTTTAAGTTTTAAAGACAAATCTTGCATATGAATAGACGTTAACTGAAAATACCACACACACACGCACACACACACACACACACACACTCACACACACACACACACACATGCACGCATTGAACAAAATTGTACAGAGGTGTAGCAAAACTGTGGGAAGCACACAAAAGAATCTGAGGTATATGAAATATCGTGTGGGGAAAAAAATCAAGAGAAATGGAGAGTGATGATACTCATGTTCTGGAGAAACATTTCGAGCTCCTTCCATCTCAGAAACGTTCCTGCATTAATCTCTCCGATGCCAGAGTCGTTTCATGCCAAGATCAATACTGCTTGCTGTTAGACAAATACAACGCAATCAAAGAGAGGTAAGGGAGGGGGGCGGAGAGGCACTAAAAGAGAGGATGATGGTAAGAGATAGATAGATAGATAGATAGATAGATAGACAGATAGATAGATAAATAGATAGACAGACAAACAGACAGATAGATAGACATATAGATAAACAGACAGACAGACAGACAGATAAATAGATAGATAGATAGATAGATAGATAGATAGATAGACAGAGAGAGAGATAGACAGATAGATAGAAAGATAAATAGATAGACAGATAGATATATAGACAGATAGATAGATATACAGATAGATAGACAGATAGATAGACAGATAGACAGATATATAGATGAAGAGACAGACAGACAGACTGATAGATAGATAGATAGATAGATAGAGACAGACAGACAGATGCATAGATAGACAGACATACAGACAGACAGATATAGAAAGACAAACAGACAGACAGACAGACAGACAGATAGATAGATACAGACAGACAGACAGAC
>CM054146.1:4551891-4556891 GCA_028751875.1 Rapana venosa
TTACTCTTTCGAAAAGCGGAAAAGGTTTTGACATGTGCGGAAGATGTTCCGCGTGTGTTGGTGCACGGGAACGCTGTTTATAGTCTCATCCACAGGACTTTCCGGGAGAAGAGTCGGTGGTGATGTTAACTCCAGCGGAAAAATCCCTTCGAAAGGGCGTCTCGGTGGTGGTCAAACCCACGCCTTCAGATCGCGAGTTAAGCTCTGACCACTTGGCTGCCTCCGTCACCTAGATGTCTAACTGATTCCTGGTGTTGAACAACTTTGCTGCTTTTTGATGACGGCACACACACACACACACACACACACACACACACACACACACACACACTGCTCACTTACGCTGTCATTGGTACACAGAAGAATCAGGTAGACTGTTCTGGAATGTAAATTTGAGGGGAAAAAACTACAGAAGAATCAAGTAGACTGTTCTGGAATGTAAATTTGAGGAGAAAAAACTACAGAGGAATCAGGTAGACTGTTCTGGAACGTGAATTTGGAGAACACTACAAAGGAATCAGGTAGACTATTTCTGGAATATTTGGAAAAAACGACAAAGGAATCAGGTAGACTATTTCTGGAATATTTGGATAAAACGACAAAGGAATTAGGTAGACTATCTGAGTATTTGGATAAAACAAAAGAGGAATCAGGTAGACTGTTTCTGGAATATTTGGATAAAACGACAAAGGAATTAGGTAGACTATCTGAGTAACTGGATAAAACAAAAGAGGAATCAGGTAGACTGTTCTGGAATGTAAATTTGAACAAACCCACTACACAGCATCTAGATAGACGCATTTATTCATAAGTGGTACAGAGTAGTGAATACAGAAGATACTTATATAAAACATAGAATGTTTAAAACAAAATTTTGTATTGAAAAGTATTTACTCTTATTACTACCATCCAATGTTTCTGTTCGATTTGCCCAGTTCGCACAGATAATGACAATCTGCCTGTGAATATCTTCCGTTTTAAGGGGATTCAAAGAAATGAAAGATACTTTTTATTTGTCCAATGTTAAACAAAACTCGTTAAAAAAAATGTCTACCAAAATATTACGCTAAACATCAAAACACTTTGAAGTATGAACAACTCTTTTCTTTAATAAGAAGATTTGGCAAAATATTGTTAAAATGATTAATACTATTATAAGTAACATGTAAACTTTGTTCAAAGAGTTTGATACGTGTAAACAAACATTTTTTCCCCATAGAAATGTGTTTATCTTTTTTGTTTCATTTTATATTTTATTTCGAGGATAATGAAGTAAGCATTCATGTGCTTCTTTACATCTAGTCCCCGTATGTATGCAGTTTTAGAAATTTTGTCATATGTTCTTTCTGGCACACAATGGCCTACTCTTCCGAAAAGCGGAACGGGTTTTAACGTGTGCGCAAGATGTTCTGCGTGCTTTCGCAGACGAGACATCGGTTTATATGTTCAAATATCCACTTACATGGTGCATGTGTGTTGTTCAGTTATGATTTTGTTCATTGATATTGTGTAAGATCCTCCACATCCCTAAAGGGATGACAGGAAATCATCTCATCATCATGATCATCACCTCCCCCCGTAACCCCCTCCGGGGTTGCAGGGGCACTGCAGTGACGAACTTTGCACCGGTTGGCTCCATTTGCGGCAGTTGTGGACAAGTGCCTGGTTGAAGTTGAAAGGTTGTTCTGGAATATACATTTTTTTTAAACTACAGAGGCGTCCGATAGACTATTCCAAAATGTGAATTTGGGAAAAAAACCCACCCCACTCCACCAAAAAACCAAAACAAAACAAACCCAAAAAAAAAACAAAATAACAAACAACAACAAAGAAACAAAAAAAAACAAAAAAATAACAAAACAAAAACAAAACACATAGAGGAATCAAACAGATTCGGGAGTGTGAATTTGGAAAACAAGACAGAGGAATCAGACTATTCCAGAATGTGAATTTGGACAAAAACTAATACTGCGGCCTCAGGGGAGGCCCCCTTAGCGCACACATGCAAAATGGTTTTATGGAAATGTAGAATTCGAGGAATGATTGTTACAAAATGACATTTAAACGCTGCTTGGATAGAAGCATTTAAAACCAAGAGGAAAGCAAGTCAAGTCAAAAACACTTTAATCATCCCATGAAGGCCAATTACAATACTGACAGGCACATTGATATGTGTCGATACAATACCTGAAATTCTCTATCGATTTTTTTTTATTGGAATAGAAACTGTTTTATGCACGAGTTAAGCCAATGTTAGGAGAGGCCCAAAGAAAAAGTGGGATATTTATGAAGAAAAGAGATTAAACTGTACATAGATCTGCCCCTTCCTTCATCTGATAGAATTGGATATGAGCAAAATGCTAGATATCAATTTCTTCTTCGTCTTCTTCAAACGCTTTGTACTGCCGTTAAGCGCCTGACGAGTCAGGCCCAGCACATCCGACTTCGGTGTGGGAGAGAATTGTTATCTTTTAAGTCTTTCTGGAATAAAAAGGCAGGAGAATGGACCAAGAAGGCAGAACATAGACAAGAAGGAGATGCCAGGAACAAAAAAAAACCCACAAGGCAGAAATAAAGAGAAGGATAGATAAGAGGGAATTCCAAGCACAGACTTTCCAGAAGGTGGGGATGCTGTTTATACTGGCAGCCTCCCGCCATCCCCACAGGGGAATACTGTATTGCGTTATACACTGTAGCATTGTGTTTTACTGTATTGGGCTGCATTGTATTTTGTTCCACTGTGTTGACTTGTACTGTAGTTTGTTGTGGTGTTTACATTGCATTGCTTTGAATTGGAATTGATTGGATTGAACTGCAAAGAGATTAGCAGAACAACATCAGATTTTTCTGCATTACTTTTTTTGCATTTGTTCAGAAACCAACAGAGCTTGTTTGGGCTTTCTGTCTTTCTGTCTTTCTTTCTTACTTACTTACCTACTTTTCTCTCTGTCTGTATGTCTTTTTTCCTGTCCTGCTACATTACTGATGAGAAAAGTTTCCAAGTAGCATGCTTTTGGGGAGCACACCTGCCTTTCTGCTGCATGTTTTTATTTTACCCCCCACACACCACCTGGGTTTATCATGCCATTCAAAACACTAGGACCCAGGCCAGGACCTTCTTAGATTAGTGTAATTCATATTTGCAGACTGTCCACCATACCTACTCAAAAGTCTCCAGAAAGTTCCAAACACTGCAGCTAAATTTATTGATCTTCAGATACTCTCTCTCTCTCTCTCTCTCTCTCTCTCTCTCTCTCTCTCTCTCTCCTCTCTCTCTCTCTCTCTCTCTCTCTCTCTCACTCTCTCCCTATCTATCTATCTATCTATCTATCTATCTATCTATCTATCTATCTATCTATCTATCTATCTATCTATCTATCTATCTCTTCGTTAAAATCTTCTTCACGGGCTCTTGCTTGACAAGAGAATCAGTTACAACTGTCCCTTCTGTGCTTTAAGTTTTCAATGATCCTCTTCCTTACCTAGCTGATCTTGTTAATGCTTTCGGGAGAGTAGGACATGGTGTGCTGGTGGGAACGGATGTCAAAATGTACAAAACCGCATGCACACGGGGACTGGGTGTAAAAAAGCACACGAGTGTTTCTTCCATTAACCTCGAAAAAAAAGAGAAATTAATGAAGTAGATAGATGAATAAACAAATGAATGAAAAATAAAGAAACAAATAAACGAGTGAGTGAATGAATAAATAGATAAATAAGTAAATAGATGAATGAATGAATAAATCAATAAATAAATACATATACACGAGCTCGTGATCTTCCTTCCGCTGGAGACTCTCAGACTCTTAGAATTCCAGACGGTTGGTTATCTTAAAACGAGTGCTTAACGCTGTTTATTTATTTATTTTTTATCGTAACAAGCACATCATTCTGCATAGACCCAGGTTCCCGTCAGTGTTGGGCATGGCACTCTCAATCGATAAATTTTTTTGAGAACCTCTTGCTATTTTCTCTCTTCCACAGGTGAAGACTTGAGGGTGTGGGATGGTTTTGATTCCAGCCTCCTCTTTGACATGAGCGTCTGCTGCCTTCACGTTTCTCCTGTGTGTCATTTTCCCTGACGGCGCGCTGCTCTTATCTTTAAAACATTTTATTCGTATTTTGCATTTTATTTTCAGGATGACATAATAAACATTCATATGCTTTTTAAAAAACTTACCTATCCAATCCCTGTGTACATGCGGTTTTGTAAATGTCATCTGTTCCAACCGACACATAATAGCCTACTCTTTCGGAAAAGCGGAACAGGTTTTAACGTGTGGGCAAGATGTTCTGCGTGTGGGTTACACACGGGGCCTCGGTTTATAGTCTCATCCGAAAGACTTTTGGGGGAGTGGAGTCGGTATTGATGTTCACTCCAAGGGGAAAAATCCCCTTGAACGTGTGTGTGTGTGTGTGTGTGTGTGTGTGTGTGTGTGTGTGTGTGTGTGTGTGTGTGTGTGTGTGTGTGTGTGTGTGTGTGTGTGTGTTGTGTGTGTGTGTGTATGTGTGTGTGTGTGTGTGTGTGTGTGTGTGTGTGTGTGTGTGTGTGTGTTATGGGAGGAAAGGGGGAGGGTGGGTGGTGTCTTAGTGGTGTATTTTTGTCGATGAGTGATGTCGTGCAGGTGACAAGTACTATTACAAATTTAAGGACAAGACATGTACATGATGATGAGGAGGAGCAGGAGGAGAGGAGGAAATATATATAGAGAGATATTATATGATATGATATTATATGATATGATATGATATTATATGATATGATATGATATGATATGATATGATATGATATGATATGATATTATATTATATTATATTATATTATATTATATTATATATGTATATATATTATATACTTCATATGAACGCTTTAGTCTTGAGTTTGAAGCCGTGAGAAAGATGAGAATCCAGACATTTTTCAGACAAATCGCCGGAGGAAAGTCCTTTCTTATCTGGGTATCTTTGGCAAATAATGGGCTGACAGAGCTCTTTCTTCTTCT
>CM054146.1:4561891-4571891 GCA_028751875.1 Rapana venosa
TGTGTACAAGATGTTCTGCATACGCTTGCACAAGTGACATTCGTTCAGCAGTCTCATCCGAAGGACTTTTGGAGGAATGCAGTCAGTACCAAAAGTCTACTCCAGGGAAAAAATCCTCTCAAACAGACACCTCAGCAGAGACTGGAACCCGTGCCCTCACTTACCGTCAGATCACATGTTCGTGCTCTAACCACTAGGCTATCCCCCCCTCCCCCTTTCTAGTCCGAGAGCGTGGGGGAGTCTATTTATAGCATGTGGCCAGTGGTCGTTGATTTTCCTTCTGAGTGAGTGCGTGAAATGAAACGTCAGGAAGATAAATGGCCTGCCTCCTTCTGCGTCCCTTTTCCCTAGCCTCCTCTCCCCACTGTGTGTGTGTGTTTGTGTGTGTGTGTGTGTGTGTGTGTGTGTGTGTGTGTGTGTGTGTGTGTGTGTGTGTGTGTGTGTGTGTGTGTGTGTATCGGTGTGTGTGTGTGTGTGTGTCTGTGTCTGTGTCTTTATATCTATCTGTCTCTGTCTCTCTCGCTCTTTGTCTGTCTGTCTGTCTCTCTCTCTTGTGTTTTGTTGTTTTGCCTCTCTCTGTCTCTTTCTATCTCTGTCTCTCTCTGTCTCTGTCTGTCTCAGTCTGTCTGTCTGTCTGTCTGTCTGTCTGTCTGTCTGTCTGTCTGTCTGTCTGTCTCTCTCTCTCTCTCTCTCTCTCTCTCTCTCTCTCTCTCTCACGTCTCTGCACACACTGGTATGTCGATAAAAACTTGTGGCGGAGACGCTAACTACATGACTAAACATTGAGCGAATCTGCCGACATTATGTATGATAGGATCCTGTGATAAAAGTGATGAGCAGTCAACATTATGTATGATAGGATCCTATGATCAAAGTGATGAGCAGTTGACATTATGTGTGATAGGATCCTATGATAAAAGTGATGAGCAGTTGACATTATGTGTGATAGGATCCTGTGATAAAAGTGATGAGCAGTTGACATTATGTGTGATAGGATCCTATGATAAAAGTGATGAGCAGTTGACATTATGTGTGATAGGATCCTATGATAAAAGTGATGAGCAGTTGACATTATGTGTGATAGGATCCTATGATAAAAGTTATGAGCAGTTGACATTATGTGTGATAGGATCCTATGATAAAAGTGATGAGCAGTTGACATTATGTGTGATAGGATCCTATGATAAAAGTGATGAGCAGTTGACATTATGTGTGATAGGATCCTGTGATAAAAGTGATGAGCAGTCAACATTATGTATGATAGGATCCTGTGATAAAAGCAGTCGACATTATGTATGATAGGATCCTGTGATAAAAGTGATAAGCAGTTGACATTATGTGTGATAGGATCCTATGATAAAAGTGATGAGCAGTCAACATTATGTATGATAGGATCCTATGATAAAAGTGATGAGCAGTCAACATTATGTATGATAGGATCCTATGATAAAAGTGATGAGCAGTTGACATTATGTGTGATAGGATCCTATGATAAAAGTGATGAACAGTTGACATTATGTGTGATAGGATCCTATGATAAAAGTGATGAGCAGTTGACATTATGTGTGATAGGATCCTATGATAAAAGTGATGAGCAGTCGACATTATGTATGACAGGATCCTGCGACAAAAGTGGTGAGCAGTCGACATTATGTATGACAGGATCCTGCGACAAAAGTGGTGAGCAGTTGACATTATGTGTGATTGGATCCTGTGATAAAAGTGGTGAGCAGTTGACATTATGTATGATATTATCCTGTGATAAAAGTGATGAGCAGTCGACATTATATATGATATTATCCTGTGATAAAAGTGATGAGCAGTCCACATTATATATGATATTATCCTGTGATAAAAGTGGTGAGCAGTCGACATTATGTATGACAGGATCCTGCGACAAAAGTGGTGAGCAGTCAACATTATGTCTGATAGGATCCTGTGATAAAAGTGATGAGCAGTCGACATTATATATGATATTATCCTGTGATAAAAGTGATGAGCAGTCGACATTATATATGATATTATCCTGTGATAAAAGTGGTGAGCAGTTGACATTATGTCTGATAGGATCCTGCGATAAAGGTGGTGAGCAGTTGATGTAAATGTTCACTGGATGTGTTGGTTGAAGTAGGATAGCTAGCTAGCACCTGGAGCAATAATAAAATAATACATCAGCGACAACAGTAGCACGAGTTCAGTTGACCAAAAAACCGTCTAATGATGTTGAAGCATTCTTTGCCTCTGTCTGTCTGTCTCTATCTCTCTCTTTCTCCCCTCTCCCCCCCCCCCCCCCTCCCCACCCAATGAAAAAACATATGTAAATGCTTATCTGTAACCTTTAAAAAATGAAGATTACTCATTCATTCATTCATTTATTCATTCACTCTCTCTCTCTCATTTATTTTTTGCTCGAATCGTCAATGTTTTTAACTCTAAGGAATAAGTGTTTGACGGAATATATCAATATATCACCGTCAAATAGAGAACACAGTCATTATCTATCCAGATACGTTTTATCATTCAATCAATAGCAGGAAGAAAACGTTGGATCAAAACAATGTTTAATAATGGGTGTGTTACACAAGCTTTGTGTTAAAAAAAAAATGCCCTGATCATCCTCATTTGAAATGTTGCATTTTGACTGATACCGATTTTAATGTCTGCTAACAAAAATATTGATGCGGTAAAGTATTATTGTTTATCAAGTTAATAATAGTAATAATAATGATAATAATCATCATAATGATAATAATAAAGTCCTTCGGATGAGACTATAAACCGAGGCCCCGTGTGCGAACGCATGCAGAACATCTTGCGCACACGTTAAATCCTGTTCCGCTTTTCGAAAGAGTAGGCCATTGTGTGCGGTGGGAACAGATGACAAAATTTACAAAACCGCATACACATGGGGACTGGATGTAAAAAGGCACATGAGTGCTTATTCCATTATCCTCGATATAAAAAAAAAGTCATCTGAGCGCTTTGATTTGTTGCTTTACAAGATTCAGTGCTATATCAATTCCATACATTATCATCATTATTATTATTATTATTATTATTATTATTATTAGTGGAATTTATATAGCGCTGTATCTTGCACAGACAAATCAAAGCGCTTGCACTCAACTCATTCTTACACAGTCATGCAACCAATAGCAAGTAATAGTTCTAACAAGTCCAAATGTACACACACACACACACACACACACACACACACACACACACACACACACAACAGTTCAGACATTAGCCAAGGCATAGTCATTGCGATCATGATCTATAAAGCAGTCATTGCTTTTCATGATTCATTATATTTTGAATATCAATAGGATGATTTTTCTCTCCACCTTCTTCCAAACTCAGTGTATTGGAGCCTATGGCCTCTGTACATAATAAACCGTTCACAGTTCAGTGCTCTCTCTCTCTCTCTCTCTCTCTCTCTCTCTCTCTCTCTCTCTCTCTCCTCTCTCTCTCTCTCTCTCTTTTAGTCTATCCTTGCTGGCGTTGACCTCGCATTTCTCAAACAAAGAGACACAACTATTGCTGTTCTCCAGGCAAATGTTGAGAAGAAATGGAAACAAAGAACGCAGAGATAGAGGGCCGGACAGCCTTAATGCAATTGCCGCTGTGGTCGGCAGAGCTATACACGACATGATTGGATTGGACATGACTGGAAGAATTCCGAAGAATTCCGAAGAAGAAGAAGGAGGAGGAGGAGGAGGAGGAGGAGGAAGAGGAGGAGGAGGAGGAAAACAGCAACAAGTAGTAGTATTAGAAAAAGAAGACGACAACGACGACGACGACGACGCAGAAGAAGAAGAAGAAGGAGAAGAGAAGAAGAAGAAGAAGAACAAGACTAACAACAACAACAATTACAACAACAACAACCATGACGATGGGAACATAAAGAAGAAAGAAAAATGGGAAAAAATTAAAAGGAGTATCAAAGACGTAGAATGCAAAGACAAAGAAAGCAAAAAAGCAAAAAAGAAAAAAAGAATGCAAAGAAGAAGAAGAATGCAATGAAGAAAAATGCAAAGAAGGAGAATGCAAAGAAGAAGAATGCAAAAAGAAGATGCAAAGAAGAAGAATGCAAAGAAAAATGCAAAGAAGAAGAATGCAAAGAAGAAGAAGAAGAAGAAACATCAACAACAACAACAACAACAACAACCACAACAATGAGAACATGAAAGAAAGAAAATGGAAAGGGGAATGAAAAGAAGAATGCAAAGAAGAATGGAAAGGAGAATGAAAAGAAGATAATAATAATAATAATGCATGGAATTTATAAAGCGCTGAATCTTGTAAAGCAACAAATCAAAGCGCTCAAACAGAGGACACAGATAAAGAAAGCAAAGACGAATATAAAGAATGCAAAGAAGAAGATAGAAAGTGCAAAGAAGAAGATAGAAAGTGCAAAGAGAGAAAAAGAAGAACGCAAAGAAGAAGAACAACAACAACACAAGAACAACAACAAAAGAATAGTGTAAAGAATGCAAAGAAGAGTGCAAAGGCGAGTGCAAGGAAAATGCGCAGAAGAAGAAGAAGAAGAAGAAGATGAAGAAGAAGAAACAACAACAACAACAACAAAACAGAAAGAAAAGAACAAGACCAAGAAGAAGAAGAACACGAAAAAGAGCAAGAAGAAAAAGAACAAGAAGAAGAAGAACAAGAAGAACCATAATAAGAGGAACAGCAAGAGGAACAAGCACAACAACAAAAAGGAGCAATGACAAGAACCAAACAAAAACCAAGAACAAGAACAAAGGAGGAAGTCAAGAGGAAGAAGAGAAGACAGACAGGACACAAGCACCAACAACATCACCAACGGTTTGAAAACGAAACTTTTACTTACCTCCATCCCGTACACTCAGTGGTAGCGGTCTTCAAACATGCTCTGTTGGTTTGAAGCAAGAGCATTGACGTTGCTCCCTCAGACCTCCCCAGTACACTTCCAGCACACTGCACAGCCATACCTGGACAGGGATGGTCTCCGCCAGGTTCACCTTGCTAACCATGAACTGATTGAAGAAGAAAAAAACACAGTGCAGTATCCCCAACCACTTCTCCAAGAGTTGGTTAGCGTCCGTCACTTCTGATCCTTGGTCGATGATGATTGAAGGCTATTCTCTTTTTTCTGAAAATGTTAAACTGCTATGTTGTTGGGGTTAAGTACGATCCTCGGCTAGAATTCTGATGTTCATAAATGCGAGATTTTGCATATGCGACCATTTTTGCCCACCATGAAGGTAGCTGCATTTCGAATTGAGGGAGCATTAATATTTTTAAAGTACGTATTTTAACATTTCGGATTTTTCTGAACATACGGACACTTTACAGACAGGTTTTCGTCCGTATTTGCATATTTCAAAAGATCTTAGGTAATTTTACATGGTTATTGCTAAAAACGTGGGAAAAAGTATATAAAAAGCTGTTCAGAGTTATGGGAAAATCAATAAAATCATGCCTCATGTAGATCATCTCTTCACATCACATAATCTCTGTAGATAATCTCTTCACAACAGATAATCTCTTTATATAGTCTCTTCACATCATAATCTCTGTAGATAATCTCTTCACATCACATGATCTCTGTAGATAGTCTCTTCACATCACATGATCTCTGTAAATCATCTCTTCACATCACATCTCTGTAGATAATCTCTTCACATCACATAAGCTCTTTAAATCATCTCTTCACATCACATGATCTCTGTAGATAATCTCTTCACATCACATAATCTCTGTAAATCATCTCTTCACATCATATGATCTCTGTAGATCATCTCTTCATATCACATAATCTCTGTAGATAATCTCTTCACATCACATGATCTCTGTAAATTATCTCTTCATATCACATAATCTCTGTAGATAATCTCTTCACATCACATAATCTCTGTAGATAATCTCTTCACAACAGATAATCTCTTTATATAGTCTCTTCACATCATAATCTCTGTAGATAATCTCTTCACATCACATGATCTCTGTAGATAGTCTCTTCACATCACAGGATCTCTGTAAATCATCTCTTCACATCACATCTCTGTAGATAATCTCTTCACATCACATAAGCTCTTTAAATCATCTCTTCACATCACATGATCTCTGTAGATAATCTCTTCACATCACATAATCTCTGTAAATCATCTCTTCACATCATATGATCTCTGTAGATCATCTCTTCATATCACATAATCTCTGTAGATAATCTCTTCACATCACATGATCTCTGTAAATTATCTCTTCATATCACATAATCTCTGTAGATAATCTCTTCACATCACATAATCTCTGTAGATAATCTCTTCACATCACATAATCTCTGTAGATAATCTCTTCACATCACATAATCTCTGTAGATAATCTCTTCACATCACATAATCTCTGTAGATCATCTCTTCACATCACATAATCTCTGTAGATCATCTCTTCACATCACAAAATCTCTGTAGATAATCTCATCACAGCAATTTCTTCAGTAAGCCAGGTTGTTCAACCTGCAGAACCAGTCACTGCATGTTCGAAGATGTAAGGGAAAATTATTTTTCACACTGTTGATTATCCTTATCATTATCAATCTTATATTTTGACCATCTGTCCTAAACTGTATTTATCTGTAATGAGAAAGTCTATCTCTAAAAAAACAGCACAGCATGTGTAGACCACACAGTTCATGTTGAACATTGTTGGACTCTTTTTGTGTGAAACGCATTTGTTGCCATCAGGGCAAGAGAGTAAAGATCTGCCTGTCATCAGTCTACACTGAACGCTGACGAGATACAGGAACGAAAAGAGGGCAAAAACTGTCACAATTTACCAAACTGTTCCCCTCTGAACTTTTTTTTATTGCATGTACCTTCGAATCTATATGTTGGTGACTTTGCTCCGAACTTAAAGACAATGTATTGTGTGTGTGTGTGTGTGTGTGCATGAAATAAGCTCTCAAACACACAGTGCGTTGTCAACGTGACTGCACGCCCCAAAACTCGCTACGATTTGTTTTTTAGTATAAATGTGAAACTGACATTAATTTGTTTTGTTGTTGTGGCCGTACCAATATATTGCGCACTAGATTCAAGTGATCATTATGCAATTCTCACAAAATAAACTGGATGTAGGTAGCATTATGTTGCTTTCAGTTTTTGCATTATAATGTCTGTTCATTAAAAAGAATTACCTTCCAGAAACAACACTGATTAAAACAACACAGAAGTAGAGCACTAGCTTCTGTTGCAAACAACTTGAAGGTGACAAATTAAATCCTACATCTCGTTCGTTTTGGGTTTTTTCTTTCCTTTTTATGTGCAGAATGAATTAACATGCCAAACTTAGTTATCTTATGTGACATTACACGACAGAACCTTTATTTCGACTCGTTACTTAATGTTATATAATTTATTAGCAGAACAGTGTGGCAGATCGTAAAAGCGTTCTGTAACTGTCATCCGAGTTTGTTGGGAGTTTAACTATATTTCACAGAATATTTGAGATCACGTTTGTTTCATAACTCCGAGTGTTCAAATCTTCTGTGATAGCTAAAACGTTGAATAAAATGGTATACTTATTTTTCAAGTTTCGATGAAGTTGAGACGAGAGAGAGAGAAAATATTATCTGATAGCTGACGCGCCTTAAACTTATGACTGTATCTCGAATTTCATACCAAATAATTTAAGACGGACACGAAAACGAAAATAAAGCAATAAAAGTAAAAGTAACCTTTTCCTGCCTGAAATGACTTGTTGCTGATCTATTGACGTGTTTGGTGTTAGAGCACTTGGCAGTTCAGCTGACATTGACCGGCCCAGCCCTTCAGATCTGACGTCTGCTTGATGCAATGTCAGGGACAGTTGCGTCCCTTTTGTTGACAATTTTCAGAAGTGGGAACGAGCAGATGGATGTGTGTTGTGTGTGTGTGTGTGTGTGGTGTGTGTGTGTGTTGTTGTTGTGTTGTGGTGTGGGGTGTGTGTGTTTGTGGTGTGTGTGTGGTGGTAGGTGTGACCGCGCACATGAGCGTCTCTGTCCTTAAAAAGTAGTGATTTAATTAGTGTTTGTTGGTAACATTGAAATTTTTTTTTATCTAAACAGCATTTGTCAGTTACAATCTTGAGGACAATGATGCTTAACATTTTAAAGCTATCTTTAAAAAAACAACATATATTTCGCTTTGAACTGTAGTGTATCATTTTGTAATAAAATGCTTCTACTAAACCACACACTTCACGAAAAATGATGACGTAATGGTATTTCCAGGATGTATTGTACGTCAATTTCTAGATCATTCAATGAATCAAAAGCAAATTTCAGACAGACAGAGAGGAAAACATTTAGTAGACAGACAACCCCCCCCCCCCCCCCCCCACAAAACCCACACATACAAAAACACACACACCACAACACAACACAACAAACACACACAACACAGCCCACCCCACCCCACAACACACACCAAACACAATACAATACAACACAGCACACAATACAACACAACACAGCACACCACTCACCTCTCCTCTCTCTCTCTCTCTCCTCTCTCTCTCTCTCTCTCTCTCTCTCTCTCTCTCTCTCTCTCTCTCTCATCACACACACACACACCAAACACAAACACACACACTCACACTCCATCTCACACACCACAAACAAAAACACACATCACACTCTCATCTCCCAACCTCTCCTCTCTCTCTCTCTCATCACCACTCCCACACAAACACCTCACTCATCTCTCTCTCTCTCTCACAAACTCACAACACAAATCACACTCACTCTCTCTCCACACACACACACACACACACACACACACACACACACACACACACTACTCCCACTCTCAATCAAACTCCTCTCTCTCACACACACACACACCACAACACAAACACACACACACTCTCTCTCTCTCTCTCTCTCCTCTCTCTCTCTCTCTCTCTCTCCTCTCCCTCACACACACAACACAAACACAACACACACACTCCTCACACACCACACACACACACACACAACACAAACACAAAACACACACACACTCTCTCTCTCTCTCCTCCACTCACATCTCACACCTACCCATCCAATACACACATCTCTCACTCTCTCACACACACACACAAACAACACAAAACACACACACACTCACCTCACTCTCCTCTCACACACACACACACACACACACATACAAACACCAACTCACTCTCTCATCACAACACACACACAACCATATACCAATACACCCAATCAGCTCTTTACCCCCTCCCCACTCATCCCCTCTCACTCCCCCCTCCTCCCACCCCACCCACCACCACATCAAAACCCACCCAACCCCCCACACCCCCACACACAAACACGCACATCACTCTCCCATCTCTCTCTCTCACCTTCCGACACACCACTACCCACATAGCAACAGGCAGCGATACGTCTGTCACACGTTCCCCATCGTCAAACCCTGACCGCTCACAGTGTCCTGGTCTGCCCACAGGCCTCACAGGGCAGTTTTATTGACCAGCAACCCTCTCAATGTCCCGGGAGTCACCCCAAAAAGCATAACGCTCTTGTCCAATCCCTAGCGGCCATTAATGCGTTGCCGTGACGACGCCGTGACGTCAATCGTGACGACACGCTGCTTGATACTGCACTGGGTGACCCCCCAGTGTCTGAGAAAGGGAGAGCACTGGTGGTGTAGCTGTAGTCAAGGTCTCTGCCACACTAGTGCAGGATGTTGAAAGTGTCTTAGGAGGCCAAGCGGGCGGGCTGTGGTACTGTGGTATGACACTTTAGACAACACTTTAACACACACACACAAAATGCCCGAGACCTACCTCGGTTTATAGTCTCTTCTGAACACTTAGAATGGAATCACCCCCCTTCCTCCCCCTTCTCCTTCTCCCTCCCCTGTGGGAATTGCGAGGGGAGGGGGGGGGGGGCTGTCAGTATAAATATCATCCCCACCTTCTGGAAACTCTGCGCCAGGCTATAAATTCCCTCTTTTCTATTCCGTTCTTT
>CM054146.1:4576891-4581891 GCA_028751875.1 Rapana venosa
TTTTTTTAATGCCTAGCAAACTGTTGCTTGACTTGTGTTGTGAGTTTTACTAAATGTTCAATAGCCGATCGATCTTTCCTGAATCGAGCTTGATTCACAGGAATGATTTTGTTTTTCACAAAGATGAATAAGCCGTCTTTAATGTGATTCTTTCCATGAGTTTGCAAGTATGATATTGTAAGTGCAATAGGTCTGTAGCTGTTTTTGTCGGTGCTAGGCTTTCCTTGTTTATTAGCTGGTACAATAATAGACTGTTTCCAAATGAGTGGGAGCTAATCTTTAGTCCATCACTTTGGGAAAAAAAGTCTATTCCTTTCGGTGGTAGATGACGTGTGCGTGTGTGCGCGCGCGCGCGTGTGTGTGTGTTTGGTTTTTTTAATTCTTTTATTTCAAGGATAATAGAAGAAGCACTCATGTGCTGTTTTTTCATCCAGTCCCAGTGTGTATGCAGTTTTGTACATTTTGTCATCCGTTCCCACCGGCACACAATGGCCTAATCTTCCGAAAAGCGGAACGGGTTTTAACGTGTGCGCAAGATGTTCTGCGTGCGTTCGCACACGGGACCTTAGTTTATAGTCTTATCCGAAGGACTTCTGGGGGGAGTGGAGTCGGCACTGATGTTAACTCCGGGGGAAAAAATCCTCTTGAACGAGAATCGAACCCGGGTCAGCAGATCATTAAGACATCACTCTAACCACCAGGCTATCCCGTCCCGAGGGTGTTCGTGTGTGTTTGTGCATGTGCCTGCATCAGTGTGTGTGTGTGTGTGTAACTGTCTGTCTGTCTGTATATCTGCCTGTCTTTCTGTCTCATTTCATATTAGTCTATCTGCCCGTCTGCCTGCCTGCCTGCTTATCCATCCATCAGTCTGTCTGTCAGTCTGTCTGGCTGGTGTGGGTCTTGCCAGCAAAGCTGGGGTATCTCTCTCTGTGTGATCCTGCAGGTGGATGAAGGAGGACAGCTCTCGCTTGTTGTCGCTGTGATCTGTTGGACAAATAACCAGCTACCCTTGCAGCCAGACAGACTGGCCTGGAGGGAGGGAGGGAGGAGGGAAGGAGGGAGGAGATGATGATCGCTTTGGACAACACACACTTCACTGTCTGTCTGGAAATATGCAGACTCGACACAAATGTGGGGGGGGAAGGGGGGGGGTAGCCTAGTGGTTAGAACTTTGGGTTCACGGTCAGACAGCGCAGGTTGAAGCCACCACCTGACGATGTATTGATGATGTATTGACAACGATGTAGTGTCCGTTGGAAGGGACCCCCCCCCCCCCCCCTGGAGTTACCATCAGTGCTGACTCCACTCCTCAGAAAGTCTTTTGAATGTGTGTGTGTGTGTGTGTGTGTGTGTGTGTGCTGGTTGGTTGATTTAGTACAGTTGTTAACAGTTGTTATCACTTGTTTGTGAAAAGAAATTGTATTTGTACTTTCTCTCCATTTAGTTTGTCTTGTTTGGAAACATTTGTCCTTATTCTTTATTTTTTGAAAATGAAAAATGAAAATTAAAAAAGTTTGGAAAAAAATCTTTTGAATGAGACTACAAACCCAGGTCGTCCCGCGTGCGAAGACACGCACAACATCTTGCACACACGTTGATAAAACCCCTTCCGCTTTTTGAAGAATAGGCCTTTGCGAAACTAGTAGGAACGGGTGGTAACATTTATATATATAAACAACAACAACAGCAAAACAATCCCTATATGCTGGTGTCGTTTTATACATCATCTTTTGATGTCGTAATGCAGCTACCTCCATGGTGGGCAAGTGATTGGTCGCATGCGCAATATCTCACCACTGGTGAATCTCAGAGCTCTGGCCGAGGAACGAAAAAACCCACAAACCCCCGCTCCCCCCCCCCCCCCCCCCCCCCCCGAAAACCCCCCAAACATAACAACAACAACAACAAAATACCCCAATCCGAAACAAGATGGTCCAAGATTGCTCATGACTGAATGTACCCCCCACTCCTCACCTCCCTCCCCCCCCCCCCCCACACACACCCCTCCCCCCAAGACGAGGACCAAGTGATAGTGCATGAAGCCATGGTGGAAATCGTTAGTAATGGACTGGTGAAAACACCCTGCCCTGACCATCAGCACGTTCTATCATGACCAGCGGTGGGTGTTGTGTTGTGTTGTGTTGTGTTGTGTTGAGTTGTGTTTTATTGGATTGTATTGTACTGTATTGTATTGTGTTGTGCTGGGTTGCGTTGTGTAGTGTTTTTTTGCAGTTGTGTTGTATTTGTAGTGCGTTGTGTTGTAATGTTTTGTACTGATTTGTTTTGTATTGCATTGTGTTGTGTTATATTATGTTGTGCTATAGTTATTGGATTTGATTTTGTTTGATTGTATTTCGTTGCTTTGTGTTGTGCTGTATTGTATATTGTATTGTATTGCATTGTATTGCACCGCATTGTTTCTTGTATTGCATTGCATTGCGCTTTCCTGGGCTGCACACACACACACAAATCAAAACCAACACATGCACGCGAGGGCTGAGCAGCGCACTGCACTGTGTGCTAAAACTGGCCAGGCATCTATGGAATCGGTGGCTTTTTTGGTGTGAATATTAACCACGCCATGTACGTTTAGACAAGGACTCGGGCGTAGAGATGTTATTCTGTTTCCCGGCTAGAGCTCCGAGGTTCACCAATGGTGAGATTTTTAGTATGCGACCGTATTTTCCCTCCACATTTTAGTTACCCGCATTCCGACTTTGGAGATGGCGTCTAAATATGATATCAGTATACATGCGTTTATGAAGTTTTGTCATCCGTTCCTACCGGCGCAAAAGGGCCTACTCTTTCCAAAGGCGGAACGGGTTTTTAACGTGTGCACAAGATGTTCTCCCTGCCCTGTGCCTTGCAAGATGATGATCGAAAAGCTGTCCCATCTTGTGACATCACCACACTACTTTCAGTTTGTTTTTATCTTGACTATAGTGAGGACACAGCAGGTTGCTTCCATTAAAAAAACAAAAACCTGTAGTGTTATCGGGGGGAAAAAATGTGTTATACATGGTACAAACCCCTCCCCTCCCCATCCCCCTCTCCCACATCTCCTCCCCTGTCCTTGACGATTGCGGAGTCAGTGGATAATCGATGTTGGGCAAGCTGGCAGTGGTGGGTTCTTTCCCCTTGTTTGAGAGCCTGAAATGAAACGTCAGAAAGATAAATCACCTCTCTGTCTGTCTGTCTGTCTGTTTCTCTATCTGTCTGTCTGTCTGTCGGTCGGTTGGTCTCTCCCTCCCTCTCTCTCTTTCTCTCTCTCTCTCTCTCTCTCTCTCTCTCTCTCTCTCTCTCTCTTTCTCTCTCGCTCTCTCTCTGATGAGTGCTTATTCCATTATCCTCAAAGTAAAAGAATAAATAAATAATTAAATAAATTAAATAAAAAAATATATCTCATGAGTTCTTATTCCATTATCCTCAAATAAAAAGATATAAAAAATAATAAAAAATAATTAGATAAACTCTCTCTCAAACTGCACCCATGGAGTAAAACAGGGGGATGTTTGTAGTCCAGTATTGTTTTCATTGTTTATTAATGAGCTAGCTCTAGAAATCATCCAGAATGGTAAACATGGTGTGACTTTTGATCTGATTGAATTATTTATACTGTTATTTGTTGATGATATCATTTTACTGTCGACAACAGTGACTGGTTTACAAAGACAACTTGATAACTTGTGTACGGTTGCATCTAGGTTAGAGTTAAAGATAAATATGGGTAAAACAAATATAGTTGTTTTTCGTAAGGGTGGGTATTTAGCACGACAGGAAAAATGGACGTATGGCAATGTAAAGGTGGAAGTAGTGAATGTATACAAATACCTTGGTCTATGATTTTCAACTAGACTTAGTTTTGGCTTTGCATGTCAAGACCTAGTAAGCAGAGCTAAGAAAGCAGTTTTTGCCATTTTTCGTGTGCTGTATAAACTGGACCGCTTTCATTTTTCTCTTTTTTTGTAAATTATTTGATAAGTACAGCCAATAATGCTGTATGGAGCTGAAATATGGGCTTTTGAAAAAAGCCATATGGTAGACAATGTACACTTATATGTCATCAAACCTGTTTTGAATGTAGACCTTCGAACGCCCAATGACCTTGTGTATGGAGAGCTTGGGAGATTTCCCATATATATTAACTCAAGCGTAAAATGTATTAATTAATGGTTAACATTGACTTCTATGTCGTATGGATGAAAGCAGAATCCTTTAAAAGCATATAGAGTGTTGTACAATTTAGAGAGAAATGGTAAGAAAACTTGGTTACGAGTGTTGTTCATCGTTAAAATCATATGGATTTACTTTTGTATGGGATAATCAAGGGGTACAGTGTATCTCAGCCTTCTTAAACAGTTTCAAACAAAGGCTTCTGGATTGCAGATGGCAAAACTGGCATGAACATATGTATACCAGTGACAGGTTTGCTCAATATAGGCTGTTTAAAACATCTTCTTGCAAAGAAATGAATATTGACATGAAAATAAATCGTTATGTTAAAAGTGCTCTTACTAAATTTAGGTTTGGTGTTTCAGATATTGCTTGTCACCGCAATGGATACCAGAACAGAGCTGAAGATGAACTGAAATGCCGTTTATGTCATAGTGCAATAGAAGACGAAATTCAGTTATTGTTTTGTTGTCCAGCCTTACGCGATCTTAGGATGCAACTCATTAGACCAAAATATTATAATGAGCCTTGTAACTTGAGGGTAAATGTTCTTCTGTCGACAAAATATGAGAAGACTTTAGCAAATCTTGCCATGTATGTTATCATGCATTGAAAAGGGTAAACACTGCGCTGTGGGAACATTAGAAATGCATACTTCTTTGTTGCAACTTTACGATGACTGTGGATAGCTGGGAAATATGTTGTGGTTCTTGTTGTTCATGATGATGTGTAACCCCCTTCAGAAAGGGGCCCATGGCCTAAAATCTAAATAAACTATTTGAGTTTATTATTTATTTTATTTTTTTTTCATTCTTTTATTTCGAGGA
>CM054146.1:4586891-4596891 GCA_028751875.1 Rapana venosa
AATTCTTTAAAAGTCATTTTCTCCCAGGCCGAGGTAGGATGTGCTGGGTCTGAGTTTATCGGCAGCGTTTCGCATTTTCGCTCATAATTGCTCATATGACAGACAACAATATTTGCTGTATGAGTGTTCGATGAAGAGAAGAATGCGAAGAATGCGAAGAATGCGAAGAAGAAGAGAAGAGAAGAAGAAGAAGAAGAAGAAGAAGAAGAAGAAGAAGAAGAAAGAAGAAGAAGAAGAAGAAGGAGGAGGAGGAGGAGGAGGAGGAGGAGGAGGAGGAGGAGGAGGAGACCTTATTTCTTATTTTGAGTGACACATGCACAGTATAGCACTTTCATGTACCTCTAATGGAGTTTAGAAACCAACCTTGCCTCACCTTTCCAGCCGCAATGGTGCAGTGGTTAGCGTATTGGCTTACAGGCTGGAAGATCGTGGATTCGAATCCCTGAAGAGCCATGAGGACTTTTGGGACTCCGACCAGCTCCTACTTCAGAGTGAGATTCCGATTCCGATTCAGAATATTATATTGCCATTTAAGTCATGTAGACTTAGTTGACACACAGTGAGTGTGCTGTGGGTTCAGTGGGAAGACTGGGACCACACAGCCGAGCTTCGTCCACTTGACGGATGTGATTTTGAGAGTCTTGCTCAAATTACCTGACCAGCACTTCAGGTGTATGCATCTCTCGAACCAGGTTGATGCTGACAGTGCTGTCCTGTCAAGTAGTCTCAAAGCACAGACACTTCCATGCAAGATCATCATGCAATAAAAGAAAATGGTCTCGGATTCGGTGGTCCTGGCTGCTTGGTCTCATGGTGATCTCAATTTCAGTTTCCCCATACACTTCTGTGCCGGGAGTAAGTCTGTTTCAAGGCCTTTAGGGCTGGAGGTTCACAGGGGAAGGTGATTTGATGACGTAAAGGTGCTCGCCATCCCAGACGGGCAATTCACTGAATCTGACTCAGTGACTGAGCTATTGCTGTCATCAGTAGGGGGCTTAGTTCATGGTGTCCTGCATATGGTAGCTCAGAACAGGCGCTACTCAACACCACCAAAGTGACCCCGCTGCAGTACAGGGCCCCTCTGGCTGGTGGCCCTAAAGGCGGCCTGATATTAATGGACTCCCTATGGACTTCTGACTTTGAGGGTGTGACATGACGAATCTGGGTGTGGCTGGGAAGGAGAGATTGGGATGAGCGGTAAGGGGACAGCAGGAAAGAAGGTCACAGGAAAAGGAGACAGCTCAGACAAACAAACACACAAAAGTCTCCCCTAAAAGTTCTTTGGATGAGACTATAAACCGAAGTCCCATGAACGAATGCATGCAGAACATCTTGCACACATGTTAAAACCCATTGTGCTTTTCAGAAGAGTAGGCCATTGTTTGCTGGTGGGAATGGATGACAAAATTTACAAAAACTGCATACACATGGGGCCTGGATGTAAAACAAACACATGAGTGCTTATTTCATGAACTTTGGAATAAAAGAATAAATGGAAAAAATACAAACAAACAAACAAACAAAACAACCCAGCAAAACAAAACAAAAACTTTTGCCTTACCATTATCATAGTCATTGTCCGTGTTATCTGCCTCCACCCCCCCCCCCCCCCCCCTTCTCTCTCTCCTTTAACTATGTAACACCTCCCACAAAAGAGTGCTTTTGCGTTAGTTTTTACTAAGCATAGTAAGGGGAAATAACTTCATTGTGCCACAAGAGTAATCTCCTCTTGACTTATTTCCCATGATTCTAATCTTCCTGTCTTTTCAAACCCTTATTCATCTCTAAGCCATGGGCTCAGAGCATGTTTGCTGGAGACTCTCTTGAGTCTGATGTTCCCCATTAAGGTATGGTTGATCTTTTTAAGCAAACTTCAGCTTAATTTTTAAAAGTTGTAGAGGTTTATGAGGTATTTGTTTGATATCATTTTTGAAGGTTTCAAGCATGTGAATTAAGAAGTGATTATTTTTACAAGAAAGTGTATGGCAACTTTGAGCTCAGTCATTGTCTTTGTTGTACTAGAACTAATTTTGGGCAGAATATTGTTCAGCTAACAAAATGCTGAAGAAATCAAACTAAGGCTTATCACTGGGTATAATATATGTGTGTAAAAGCCTAGTGTGCTTTTGTAATGATTGTTATTATTAAGAATGCAAAGTTATATTTTTAGTGAGGAATGATATAGTAATTTTTAAACAGGTGCAATGGCCTTGGAATGTCATTGGGGATTATTTGAATTAAGTTTATGTTCATTAATGTTTACACAGCTTCATAGGATAGACCATCAGCTGTCCTCAAGTAAATGAAACATGTGTAAGACTAGTTATTGTACATGGTAATTCAAGTGGATATGTTAGATTTGTTGTGAGGATGAATTATTCTCATAAGAGTTGGGAAATGGGTAAACTGAGAGTACATTTTGAAGATTTGTTTTACTGTGGCAAACTCTGGTTAGTGTTTCAGTGTTTTCTGTGTGGATATTCATATTAAGTTGTCATTAATATGCTATACCTGAAAGTATGGGTCTTGTGGTGATTTGCATCCTTGACCTGTGATAGTGTTTGATTTCATAGAGAGATCAAACAAGTTATTGATTGTTCCTTTGTATTTCGGGAACATCGTTAACACCATTTATCCTTCATCGTAAGCATCATTTATCATGGTGATCATCATCTATCATCCATTTTGATCATTTCATTGATTTGATCAGTTTGTGATTCTTTTGGTCTCTGATCTGAGATGGATCCTTGATTGGTTGGGTATTGAGGACTGGACATATGCTTTGAGAACTGGACAAGAGTAACAGAATAGTTTGTGTTTTGAAATGTATTTGTAGTACAAATGGTGATGTGTGGTTGTAGTTGAGTAGTACTTTGTCGGTAGTAGTAGTAGTAGTAGTAGTTGTGGTAGTAGTAGTAGTAGTAGTAGTAGTAGTAGTAGTAGTAGTAGTAGTAGTAGTAGTAGTAGTAGTAGTAGTAGTGAAGTAGAATACAGTTGTGAACCCAACTTGCTTGGCCTGGAGAATTGCATTGAATGAATGTTGTTGTGCCTCACATTCACCGTGTATTTATTGTGATTGCTGAGTGAGTTGAGGTGATTTATTTTCACCACTACTTTCTTCCTTTAATACTTCCTTTATATTTTTCTTTATGCTCTTCCTGTCCCATCTTTATCACTCCCAGCCCATTTAGTAGGCGAGTCCTAATCCTCTTTAGGGATACTAAAGACAATAGGAATCAGTCTAGGACTCCATTTCTGGCGCCGAATCAGGCGACCTAGAGAATTCCTGCTTAGGACTCTCTACAACTCTATTGTTCTGAATGTTGTAGTTGTACATGCATGCTATCATAGATCCTACATGCATCACGTTTACAATGTTGGATGTGCGTGTTGTGTTATGTTATTCTTTTTATATCGAGGATAATGGAATAAGCACTTGTGTGCTTTTTGACATCTAGTTCCCGTGTGTATGCGGTTTTGTAAATTGTCATCTGTTCCGTTCGGCACACAATGGCCTACTCTTACGAAAATCAGATCAGGATTTTAACGTGTGCGCAAGATGTTCTGCATGCGTTCGCACATGGGACCTGGGTTTATAGTCTCATCCTAAGTACGAGAGTTGTGGGTTGTGAGGATTTGTTATCTTATGAGGTTTTTTCCTAGGCTGCTTGTAAATGAATACATCCTTACCATTTTATATTCATATTTTACATCCTGATATAAATAGCACGTGCTCTCTCTCTCTCTCTCTCTCTCTCTCTCTCTCTCTCTCTCTCTCTCTCTCTCTCTCTCTCTTCTCTCTCTCTCTCTTCCTCTCTCTCTCTCTGTGATGAAAAAGTATGCCTAAGCTTATTCTGTTACCCTTGAAAATTAAGATTCATTAATTGATTCTCTCTTTCTGTGCGTGCATGCGCGCGCGCGCGCGCGTGTGTGTGTATGTGTGTGCTCAGTCCCTTACTCTCTCTCTCTCTCTCTCTCTCTCTTTCATTGACAAACAGGGGCAGGAGAGGAGAGGTGTTTTCGTTGTTCCACCGATAGCGCTAAGTGAGCTTTTCGGGAGAGATGATTAATTGTCTTGGACACAGAGAGAGAGAGAGAGAGAGAGAGAGAGAGAGAGAGAGAGAGAGAGAGAAGAGAGAGAGAGAGAGGACAGACAGACAGACAGACAGACAGAGACAGAAACAGACAGACAGAGATACAGAGACAGAGAGACCAAGAGACAGAGATAAAGACAGAGACGGACAGACAGAGACAGACAGAAAGACGGACAGACAGACAGAGGCAGATAGACAGACAGAGACAGTGACAGAGACAGAGAGAGAGAGAGAGAGAGAGAGAGAGAGAGAGAGAGAGAGAGAGAGAGAGAGACAGTCAGACAGAGAGAGGAGAGAGAGGAGAGGGAGGGAGGAGGGGGACCGTGATTTATCTTTCTGACGTTTCATTTCACGCTGTGGATCAGAAGGAAAATAACTGACCACTAATCTACGCCTCCAAAATGTGTGTACACGTTAACGGCAGGCAATCGAGAAGAAGAAGAAGAAGAAGAAGAAGAAGAAGAAGAAGAAGAAGAATGCGAAGAAGAATGCGAAGAAGAATGCGAAGAAGAATGCGAAGAAGAAGAAGAATGAGAAGAAGAAGAAGAAGAAGAAAGAATGCAAAGAAGAAGAAAAGAAGAAGAAGAAGAAGAAGAAGAAGAATGCAAAGAAGAAGAAGAAGAAGAAGAAGAAGAAGAAGAAGAAGAAGAAGAAGAAGAAGAAGAAGAGAAGAAGAGAGAAAGAAGAAGAAGAAGAAGAAGAAGAAGAAGAAGAAGAAGAAGAAGAAGAAGAAGAAGAAGAAGAAGAAGAAGAAGAAGAAGAAAAGAAGAATGCAAAAGAAGAAGAAGAAGAATGCAAAGAAGAAGAAGAGAAGAAGAATGAAAAGAAGAAGAAGAAGAAGAAGAAGAAGAAGAAGAATGCAAAGAAGAAGAAGAAGAAGAAGAAGAAGAAGAAGATGATGATGGTGATGATATTAGGATCATGCTTCTCCCCCCTCCTCCCCCCCCCCCCCGAATGGCAGAAACCCTTGTGCGGATACCGGGGAGAGGGGGGGGGGGGGCATCCCCACCTTCTGGAAATTCTGTGCTAGGAATTCCCTCTTTTTCATCCCTCTCTTTGTTTCTGCCTTGTTCCTGTCGCCTCCTTCTTGTCTATTTTCTGCCTTCTTGGTCCATTCTCCTGCCTTTAAGAACAACAACAACAACAACAAACAACTGAACAGACAACCATTCTCTCCCATGCCGAGGTCGGATGCGCTGGGCCTGACTTGTCAGGTGCTTAACGGCTGCGCAACGCATTTTCGCTCATATGAGAGACAACAATAGCTGCTGTCTGAGAGTTCGACGAAGCAGCGTCTTTGCATAGTCACAGTGCATGTCTGTCTGTCTGTCTATCAGTCTGTCTGTGTGTCTGTCTCTCTCTGTCTCTCTGTCTCTCTGTCTCTCTGTCTCTCTCTCTCTCTCTCTCTCTCTCTCTCCTCTCTCTCTCTCTCTCTCTCTTCTCGTGTGCGCGCACGCTTGTGATATCCCGGGAAGTGAAGAGACGTTAAATCACAGAAAGAACGCACACACAGACATATGAATGTGCATGCTCACATACACATGTGCTCAGTCAAGTGCTCACACACACACACACACACACTAACACACTATCACTACTACTACTACTACTACTGGGTATTTCTGGAGCGCCTTCTTTTCCCCTTTCTAGGGGCAGCAGCACAAGGCGCCCTACATTTCAACACAAAAGAAAGTCTAGAGCATCGCATTCAAATACATAACACCGCAGTACCACATAATATATACTAACACTGAAATAAATAAAGTAAGATTTAAACAGCGTACATAGAAATTATTTCCTAAAACAAAAAGCAAAAAACCCCAACAAAAACAAAAAATCATACCAAGAAATGACACCGATGTTGAAAACAACATAAAACAACAACAACAACAACAACAACAACAACAACAACAACAACCACACTTTCGCCATCAAACGGACCAAAACGGACATTTTGTGGACTAATCAATGAGCATCTGTCTGTCTGTCTGTCTGTCTGTCTGTCTGTGTCTGTCTGTCTGTCTGTCTCTGTGTCTGTCTCTGTGTCTGTCTGTCTGTCTGTCTCTGTGTGTGTGTCTGGCTGAATCCACAGCAGCAGCAGCAGCAGAAGCAGTTCTCAGATCAGCTGTGTCGAACACTGACCTGGCCTCAGTGTCAAGGGAGGGAACTGGCAGCTGTTGGCAGAGCTTCCCAGTTCTCTCTTTTGTGGACAAAGTCTTGAAATAAAGATGTCTTCCTTTCCCTCCTTCCCTCTCCTCTCTCCTTCCCGCCTTTCTCTGCTGGTGCTGAACCTCTCTCTCTCTCTCTCTCTCTGTCTCTCTCTCTGTCTCTCTCTCTCTCTGTCTCTCTCTCTCTCTCTCGTTTTGTTTTTTTTTGGTTTGGTTTGGTGTGGGTGTTTTTTTTAGTCTTTTGTTTTTGTGGTCTTGGTAGTTGTTTTTTTGTTGGGGTGGGTGGGGGTGGGGGGAGGTTGGAGGAGGATTATTCGGTTGTCCCCTCTCCCCTTGTTGTTGCTGCTGCTTTTATTTTGCTCTTGGTTTCTTTGCTATTACTTTTTTGTTGTTGTTTCTGTGATTTTTTGCTTTGCTCTGTTTTACTTTCTGTTATTCTTTGTTGTTGCTTTTCTCTCTGTCTCTCTTCTCTCTCTCTCTCTCTCTCTCTCTCTCTCTCTCTCTCTCTCTCTCTCTCTCTCTCTCTCTCTCTTGGTGATTTTTGTGGCTTTTTGTGTGTGAATATTTTCCCCCCGTTTAATGTGTGAGTGTATTGGTACAGTAAAAAGGCATACGACACCCTGAAGAAACTCAAAACCACTTCAAACCAAATCATCAGTCATTGAAGACAGCTCCGGAAACCTTCTCACAGAAAGCTCAGCTGCATTGAACAGGTGGTCTGAGTATTGTCAAGAACTATACAACTACCCAATCCAACCTGACAAGAGCATAACAGAAGAGGAAGCAGCAGCATCAAGAGTACCCTCGCCATTACCTATACTGAGGGAAGAAATGGAAGAAGACATCCGCAGTTTACCAGTAGGAAAGTCCCCAGGAGCAGACAACATACCAGCAGAGCTGCTCAAGCATGGTGGCGAAACAGTCATCACACATGTTACAGCTATCTGTCACAAGATTTGGGAGACAAAACAGTGGCCAACAGAATGGACACAATCACTCATCATACCCCTGCCCAAGAAGGAGAATTTACGCCAATGCCCAAACTATAGAACAATCAGCCTCATCAGCCACGCCAGCAAGATCATGCTCAAAGTTATTTTGAATCGACTCAAGAAGGAGGCAGAAGAACACCTTGCTGAGGAACAAGCTGGGTTCAGGGCAGGCAGGAGCACAATCGAACAGATTTTTAACTGCCACATCATGATGGAAAAACATCTTCAACATCAGAGAGACCTGTTCCACAACTTCATCGACTTCAAGAAGGCTTTTGACAGAGTATGGCACGAAGGCCTGTGGCAGGTCCTCAGAATGTTTGGCATTGAAGAAGGACTAGTGCAAACTATTCAAGCACTATACAACACCACAAGCAGTGCATTCCTTCTGAACAATCAGGTCGGAGACTACTTCAAAACCACAGTTGGGGTTCGACAAGGATGCCTGTTATCTCTAGTCCTGTTTAATCTGTTCTTGGAAAACATTATGAGAGAGACCCTCCATGACTTCCACTCTACCATCTCCATTGGCGGCAGACCCCTCAACAACTTGCGGTTTGCCGATGACATTGACCTCATGGGCGGGAGTAACACAGAGCTGCAAGATCTTACGACCAGACTTGAGAACAGAGCTGGAGCATATGGGATGGAGGTGAGCTCGGAGAAAAGTAAAGTACTTGTGAACAGCACGAGCAACGCCACTGCTAAAATTTACATGAACGGCCAGCAACTGGAGGAGGTAGACGCTTTTAAATACCTTGGCGCTACACTCACAAAGGACGGGCGATCGCCCACAGAAATCAAAGTCAGACTAGCCATGACAAAACTCACCACCATATGGAAAAGTAAAGAGATCAGTTTCGCAATCAAATTAAAGCTCTACAAAGCCCTAATTCAGACTATCCTGCTGTACGGAAGTGAAACCTGGATATTGACTGCTGAAACAGCAAAGCGAATCCAGTCATTTGAAACAAAATGCCATAGAAAACTGCTGGGCATATCCTGGAGAGAACGAAAGACCAATGAATTTGTCAAGAGTCAAATAACACGGCTGGCAGGTCCACAGGAACCCCTTCTCACCATCGTCGAGAAGAAAAAGCTGACATGGTTCGGCCACGTCACCCGCCACAACACTCTGCCAAAAACAGTACTGCAGGGAACACTCGAAGGTGGCAGAAAGAGGGGAAGACAGAACAAGTCATGGATGGACAACATCAGAGAATGGACCAGGATGAATGACTCGGCACTACTGCGCAGAGCCGAGGACCGAGATGGATGGAGGAGGCTTACCACGGCATCGTCTTTCGTGTCTCCTCCACGACCGCCAAGGTCACGGGACTGATGATGATGATGATGATGTATTGATACTGGGTTTATTTTATTTTATTATCATATACATATCTAAGGGCGGGGACTGGATGTAAAAAAGCACATGAGTGCTTATTCATTAACCTCGGAATAAAAGAAGTCTCTCTCTCTTTCGTGTGTGTGTGTGTGTGTGTGTGTGTGCGTGCGTGTGCGTGCGTGCGTGCGTGCGTGTGTGTGTGTGTGTGTGTGTGTGTGTGTGTGTAGTGTGTGTGTGTGTGTAAAACACTTAATGAGTTAACAATATCTCAGGGGCCAGATGTGTGCAGGAAAACAGAGCGGGTTGTGAAGTGAAGAGCCGAGAGGGGGGTAGGGGGGGGGGGGGGGGGAGTGAAAGCACAGGAGTAGCAAAAGATGGGGGAAAGTGATGTTGATAACAAAGTCCACGAATTGAGCAATAACTATGGGTGACAGGTGTACAGAATAAAGTAGAATAAATAATAATAATAATAAGAAGAAGAAGAAGAAGAAGAAGAAGAAGAAGAAGAATGTATGGACTTTATATAGCGCTGAATCTTGTAAAGCAACAAACCAAAGCGCTCCTGAAATGAACAAGAACACATCATGAGGGGGTAGAAACGAGGGGTACAATAGATTATCAGGGGAAGGGGAAGCCCCAAAGACAGTGGGAATCAGGGGAAGAGTTCAACTACATGGGGAAAGTAGGCAGGATAAAATGCCGGGGAAAACAAGCAGGGATAAGGGGAACACGGTAAAGAATAAAATACCACGAAATAAAAAATAGTATGATAGACCGGATTACCAATATCACTACTTTATCAACTCAATGGACAGAACGACTCTCGGGGGTTAGAAAGCATGAAATGATAGTCAGATAGGATAGTCCAAGACTGTCGTACAGGGAACGGTACAAGGAGGGAGACGAAGAGGCAGACAGAGAAAACGATGGGAAGACAACATCAGAGAGTGGACTGCAGGCCTTGAGTGGAACGATTTGCAGCAGAAAGCAGAAGACCACGGGGAGTGGAGGAAGCTGGTTGCAAAATCTTCATTAGTGCCCCCATGGTCCAAGAGACTACGGGATAGACCAGACCAGACCAGAAAATAATAGAGGGAGAATACATAATGAAATAAGGGCAACAAAAATCAAATGAATGATACCAGAAAAAAACGGATAAAATACAGGAAATGCCAATACAAGACAAAGTAAGAAATCCATGCAAAGTGCAAAATGTGGAGAAATAAAGATACGGTGTTAATCAATCAGCATTTAGAAATGATGACGTATTTTTCTTTATTTTCTCTGCTTTTCAATTTTTGTCACTAGTGATAGGCCATACTCCGTCTCTGTGGATAGTGTCCTATGAAGTGTGCAGTCATAGAGAACAAGCCACACCAAGCTGACCCTGTAGATGATGAC
>CM054146.1:4611891-4618982 GCA_028751875.1 Rapana venosa
GGTGGCCTGTCTGTGCTGATAGCGACCTGCTGACTTGTCAGAAGAAGCAGAATACTGCCATTACTGGAAAACACTGACTTGTTTAAAGCAGCATGGCGCGAATCCTCCCTCACCCACTCCTGGCACTACTGGGAAGGAGGAATGACAAGAATCGTCTTCTCTACAGAAAATCCCGGGACATGTCAGCCCCCTCCCCACTGAACCTCCATCAGGAAAAACACTTAGAAAGAAGTGTCACTGCCGCTAAATAATAATAATAATGATAATGATAGTAATAATAATAATAATAATAATATAATAATAATAATAGTAGTAGTAGTAGTTAGTATAATAATGATGATAATAATAATAATATAATAATAATAATAATAATATAATAATAATAATATATAATAATAATTAATAATAATAGGAATAATGATGATGATGATAATGATGATGATGATGATGATGATGTATGATGATGATGATGATGATATGTATGATGATGATGATGATGATAATAATAATAATAATAATAATAATAATAATAATAATAATAATAAAGTAATAACACGAGTGACCCCCCCCCCACCACCACCACCACCAGAGAAATCTCCACCTGCTAGCTAGCAGCCTGCAAGCGCCCAGCCGGTGAACAATCAGTGCTGTGATCAGAGCAGATCGCAGAACACCACAGGGAGAGGAGGAAGCTGGTTGCAAAATCTTCAGTAGTGCCCCCACAGTCTGAGGGACTAGGGGCTAGGTGAAGGTGAGTCAGCTGTCAGCTGCCTGGTGCCCTTACCTGATTCCTTCTTTTACCTTTAGAAGGGGGACGAGGTAGCCTAGTGGTGAGAGCGTTGAGCTGGCGACCTGACGGCCCGGGTTCGAGTCTACGCAGGAACACCAGTTTGCGGAGACTTTGTCCCTGGAGCTAACATGAGTACTGACCCCACTGTCCAGAAAGTCCTTCAGATGAAAGCTAGAAACAGAGCCCCCTGTATGAGTGCTCGCAGAACATCTCGCGCACACGTGAAAATCCGTTTTGTTTTGGAAAGAGGAGGAGATGGCGTGCCGGTAGGAACGGATAACATGTTTAAACACACACACACATACACACATACACACACACATACATACACATACATACACATACATACACACACACATACACACATACACACACATCACCACACACTACACACACACTACACAACATACACATACACACACACAAACACAACCACATACACACACACATACACAACACATACAATCACAACAACACACTACACACATCAACAATACATACACACATACATACATCACACAATACACACTACATCACACACATCACACACAATACACACACAACATACACACATACAACACATACAACATACACACATAACACATACACACACATACATACCACATACATACACACACACACACATACACACACATAACATACATACATACACCACCAACCATACAAACACACCACATACACACACATACACACACATAACACAACACACAACACATACAACACACATACACACACACATACACACCAATACAACACACATACACAACACAACACACAACACAACCTACCCAAACCACAACACATCACACCAAACCAACACAACAACACACAAAATACACACACACAAACCACACACACCTAACACACCACAAACACACACACCAAACACACACAAAACAACACACACACACCCACACAACACAACACACACACACACACAACACACACACACACACACAACACACACACACACACACACACAAACACACACACACACAACACACACACAACACAACACATACAACACACAACACACACAACACAACAACACAACACACACAAACAACACAACACAACCAAACAACACAAAACACACACAACACACACACAACACCACACCACACACACAAACACAACACACACCACAACAACACACACAACACACAAACACACACACAACCAAACACAAACACACACACACAACACACACACACAACCCACAAAACCAAAAAAACCCCACGCACACTGGTGTCCTATTTAGCCATCATACCGAAGTCGGAATGCAGCTACCGTTCATGGTGAATCAATAGCCACAGACACTAAACTCTCACCAATGGGGGGAACCTCGGAGCTCTAGCCCAGAAACAACAACAACAATAACAACAACAAACAACAACAACAACAAAACAAACAACCAAACAACCAAACAATCAACCAAAACCATCCCACAGCAGCCAGCATGCAGCCCACCTGCCGAATCGGCAGCCCTGCTGGCTGTCTGCTGTCGCCAGGCCAGGTTCCTGCGGAGAGAGAGGACGGTGAGGGAGGTGGCCACCACCACCACCCCCAGGGAGAGGCAGGGGGCAGCCAGGATGAGCAGGTGGTTGTAGAGGACGTCGATGACCAGGCGGTGCCGCAGGTAGAGGGGGCTGAGGCCGGCCACCCAGCGCGTGCCGCCGCTGCGGGGGTCAGTCACGCGCAGCGTCTGGTACTTGAGGTTCAGCAGGCTGTACACGCCCAGGATGTAGAAGGACATGGTCACGATCAGGACCAGCATGTACCTGCCCGTCAGGAGCAGATACACAGACAGACAGACAGACAGACACACAGACAGGCAGACACGCAGGCAGGCAGACAGACACGCAGACAGACAGGCAGGCAAGCAGACAGACAGGCAGGCAGGCAGGCAGACACACCACGCAAAACGTACGCGCGCGCGTGCACACACACACACACACACACACACACACACACACACACACACACACACACACACACACATCACGCACATACACGCACGCACGCGCGCGCGCGCATATATACACAAACACACACACACACACACACACACACACACACACACACACATAGAGTCCGGTCAGATGTGGCCTACTCTCACAGCAGTGAAAACAAAGATCTGACATGGTCCACACTGAACCTTGCAGTAGCGACCTTCCTCACGCGCACCAATACACAAACACACAAAGCCATGCCTCCCCCCTCCTCCCCACTCCTTCACCGCAATGCATTCTTTCATATATCATATCCCCCAAGTCGTAATGAGGCTGCCGTCATGGCGGTAGTTCATATAATATTATCATATCCCCCAAGTCGGATTAAGTCAAGTTAAATTTTTATTTTCAGATGGTACATTGAATAAGCAATGCATTTGCTTTTTTTCATCAAGCCATCTATCTAAGAACAAATTTCTTAATGATTATACTGACATACTACATTATTGCATCCTTTACCAATAAATTGAACCAGTAAAAGGAGGAAAATCAGGCAACATTACATTAAGGCAACATTCATGGTGTTACCTCATATAATATCAATATATAAAAATTCCATTTATTATTATTATTATCATTAACATATCCCCCAAGTCGGCTTAAGGCAACGTTCATGGTGTTACTTGATATAATATCAACATATCCCCCAAGTCAGCTGGAGACTAGCTTCATGGTGGGGGAACAAACGACCGCACAGGCAATATCTCACCAGGGCGGAACCTCGGAGCTGGAGCTGTGCAACAACGAACACAAAAACAGTGTTCCGGAGTTCAGTGGTGTCCCTCACCTCTAGGGAAAGAAAGGTCTCGGGTTACAGGGACTCCGGACCAGACACACAAACCTCACCCCCACCCCACTCCCCCATATTTCGAGTGTACATCACTTTAAGCCAAAATAGATAATAATTGTAATTGATGTTTTTGTTGCTTCAAATAAGTCTACATGACTTAAATGGCAATAAAATGTTCTGAATCTTATACTTTATTTATTTTTTTTATTTATTATACCACTTTTAGTCACCAGATTTCTCTGCCTGAAATTCGGGTCGCTCTCCCCGGGGAGAGCGCGTCGCCACAAGAGCAGCGCCACCCATTCTTTTTTGTGTGTCTGCATTTGTATTTGTTTCCCTATCAGAGTGGCTTTTTTCTAAGAATTTTGCCAGGGACAACTCCCTTGTTGCAGTGGGTTCTTTTACGTGCGCTGAATGATTTTGTGCAACACACGGGACCTCGGTTTATCGTCTCATCCGAAAGACTAGCGCCCAGACCACCACTCATGGTCTAATGGATGGGGGACAAGTTTGGGGCCCAAACGGGATTTGAACCACCACACACTTCCGACCCGGACTTTTCGCTTTCTAGACAGGCGCATTACCTCCAGACCACCGATCCACATCTGAATCTGAATTTGAATCCCACCCTTCCATCCTGCCCCTCTGTACAACAATGTACCCTCTCCCCCCCTACCCCCCCCTCGGGGATGCCGGGGCCCTGTCAGTGTAAGCAGCTTCTCCGCCTTCTGCAAATTCTGTGCAAAGGATTCCCTCTTTTCTATCTTTCTCTTTGTGTCTGCCTTGTTCCCTCCCTTCCTGTCACCTCCTCCTTGTCTGTTTTCTGCCGTCTTGGTCCATTCTCCTGCCTTTGTCTTCCAGGGGGACTTAAAAGATAACGATTCTGTTCCACGCGAAAGTCGCTTGTGCTGGGCCTGACTTGTCAGGCGCTTAACGGCAGAGCAAGGATTTTTGCTCATTTGACAGACAACAGTAGTTGCTGTCTGGCGGTTCGAAGAAAAAGAAGAAGAAGAAGAAGAAGAAGAAGAAGAAGAAGAACAACAACAACAACAACAGCACCAATACTGTAATGCAGTTGTTCCTGTAATAAAGTATGGCAGCCTATTGTGAACCAGAAGCTGTGGCAGTTACTGATGTCAACAGTGTCCAGAACTCCATCATGCATGCTGTTATGATTCTGACACGTGATGATGAGACTGTCCTCAACCATGACTGGCCATCTTCAGCGAGGATACACTTCTGCTCTGCTTTTAAGGAGAAAGACAAGCCTCTGAAGGCGGAGTATGGCTGCTGCAAGGTGAGGCATGTACAAACAGCCGTGCAGGTAAATAATTCTTCATTTGGTGTATACTGTACTGTACTATACTGCACTGTACTGCACTGCACTGCACTGCACTGTACTGTACTGTACAATGCTGAACGGTGCTGTGCTGTACTGTACTGTGCTGTACTGCACTGTGCTGTACTGTACTGTACTGTGCTGTACTGTACTGTACTGTACTGAACTGTACGGTACATGATCTTACAGTGCTTTCCAGATGTAACCACTCAGACACAATATTCCCCCGTGAGGATGCTTGGGGCGTGGCAGTATTAACAGCATCCCCACCTTCTGCAAATGAACTCTGTGCTAGGAATTCCCTCTGTTCTATCCCTCTCTTCGGTTCTACCTTGTTCCTGTTCTTGCTGTCACCTCATTCTTGTCTAGGTTCTGCCTTCCTGGTCCATTCTCCTGCCTTTTTTCACAAAGACTTTCACGATAACAATTCTCTCCTTTGCTGAAGTCGGAAGTGCCGGGCCTGACTTGTCAGGGACTGAACAGCAGCGCAACACATTTTCCCTGATATGACAGAGAATGGTTGCTGTCTGAACGTTCAACGAAAGAAGAAGAAGAAGAAGAAGAAGAAGAAGAAGAAGAGATAGGGTAAAACGATCAAGCTAAACCACTTACTGTTTATTTCCAAAAGCAGGCAACTTTTGGTCCGATTCGGCTTGCCTCATCGAACCAAAAACTTGCTAGTTTTTATATAAAAAACTAAGCGTTTTCCTTGACTCGGCTTTTACCCTATCCTTACTAAACGAAAGTAATACTAATTTTTTTTTGTGAGTAAAACTATAAAAAATATGGGAATTATGCTAAAACAATACTTATCAAGAACTTGTCAAGAACTTTATCAACAACTTATTAATAACTAATAAAATATTTTGTCAAGAACTTATTAAAATGAAAATGTTCCTATTTTATTTTTGATGGTTAATATAAAATTAAAATTATGGGAATTTTTGCTAAACAATATCTTGTCAAGAACTAATACAAAAATACTAAAAAAAATAAACTAATACTTCTTCTTTATTATTTGATTTATGCTGAATTTTTTATTTTTAAAAAAAAGTGCAAATCCTTCTCCACTACCCAGGCTCGTTACAGAAGGAGAGCAATTTGGAGGGCACTGCAAGGAGCTTTGGGTAGCAGAGAAGATTTCCTTCACGACTGTTGGAATGCCGACACACGCATTCACACACCACACGCATTCACACAACACATAACAGGACAACATAATACACACTCACACAACACAACATAGTACAAACAGGACATAACACACAAAACACTTAACAGCACCAACCCTAGTACACACATAAATTTTATAAATATGGACCTGTAGCCTACTGCTACCCTACCGGGGGTTCGAAACCCGTGCCTGCCTGCTCTGCCTGCCTGCCCAGTCTAACGCATTCCGACTTCCCCACTGAACTGCCCCGAAGGGCGATAGAAAGAGTGAAAATTAATAAATATAAACCTTCCTATCTGATGGTGCAATACTTGAGGCACTCCCATTTTGCGCCTGTGTTAGCAAAAGATTGTGGCATGTTGCCAATACAACACACAGCAGTAGGCCTACCGCTGAGAGCACAGGACATATTATGTGTGGTTGTGTGTGAGAGTGTATGTGTGTATGTTGTGTGTCTGGCTGTCTGCATGTTCTTGTGTGTGTTTAAAAAATAAGCTATTGGGTTTTACACTACACAGTATTTAGTCGGCTGGTCTGTTTTGAGTATTAGTTTACTATGCTTTGAGCTTCTTAGTTTTAGTTTTATTCTTTCTCTTTCTTGTCCGTCTGTAATAACATCATTCTCCCGAAGGCAATTATTAAACCCATCTCTGTCTTTCATGTGAAAAATTACAACGACTTTGATTTGTGCACGGTAATCTTTTAATATGCTATTATATTTTTGTGTCAGCAAACCAAAAAAGATATCTGTGCATGTTCCCACTGAAAGCAAGCTTAAAACAAACTATTCCTTTTTCTTTAACATGTCACGCTCTGTGAGCAGTCGTCTATTAAAAAAAAGGGTCTGCCTATTTTCAAAGAGCCTGTAAAAGTATTCTAAACACTCGCTTAGCCTGTCAGAGGGATTAAGAATAATTATATCTCATCTGTCCCAAAAATTTTTCTTCTGTTGTTTATTGTTGTGC
>CM054146.1:4619482-4638315 GCA_028751875.1 Rapana venosa
GCCAATTAAATTTTTCCCTGCCCTCCGTATCAGGTTGATTTTGGGGACAACAACGTTACAGCCATGGATACCCGGGTCGTTTTTAACTCACCCACATAAAAGAAATTTCCCCTCTTATAAAAATTCGAAAAGTTTTTCCTAGAAGGGGTTTAAAAGGGGTTCCCCCTGGAGGGTCTAGACACAACAAACCCCCAAAAGTGACCCAAAATTAAACCCCCTGGTTGCCCCCTCACCTAATTGGTTTCCCTTTGGGGGTGGCCTTGTGCATTACTGATTTGGGGGGGGGCAAAAACAAAGACCGTGAAAAAAAGGGTTGGGGGGAAAAAGAAAAGGAGAAGGAGAAGAGAGGAGGGGGAAGGGTAGAGTGGGGATGAGCCCGTGGGGGCAGGCAAGCAGCACAGGAAAGGGGGGCAAAAGGGGCACACGGACAATTTTTAATTTTATTTTTTATATATTTAACCACTTTAAGTCCCCAATTTCTCAAATTCTGTCCCGAAATGTCCTCAGAAGGAGGCTTAGCAGGTAGTGTCCTGTCGTATGGTAACTCAGGCAGGCACCACTGATACACCACCAGAGTGACCCAGAAACATACAGGGCCCCTCTGGCTGGTGCCCCCGTGGCAGCCTAGCATTGGTATGCTCCCTATGGAGGTGGTGGCCCTGTGTCTGCTACGGATGATGGCTGAGTATGGCTGGGGGCGGAAAGTCGGGGAGAGCGGCGTGGAGAGGAGACAGACAGCAGGCAGGAAGGTCACGGGAGAGGCAGCAGCGGGACACGGAGCAAAAGAGTCATCCTCTGCACCACCAGCCATGGCGGTGACAAGGAACAGCTGGTTCTGACTGCCCGCTGCTGCTGCTGTGTGCCATGGTGACCTCACTTGGCTTTCCAATCCACGGCTGTGGCTGTGGTGAGTTGGTGATGAAGCCTTTGGTGCTGGAGGTCAGTGGAGAAGGTCTTTGCAGGGATGTTGCGGTGGTCGCTGTCTAGGATGGGCGTTCCACTCAGTCTGGTTCCACGACTAAGCTGTTCTTGTCCTCAGTAGCGGTCTTAGTAAGCGGTGTCCTGCGTATAGTAACTCAGAACAAACTCCACTGAACACCACCAAAGTGACCCAGCAGCAGTACAGTGTCCCTCTGGCTGGTGGCCCTGCGGCGGCCGAACATTGATAGACTTTGTGGAATTCTGACCTGAGGACACGACGTGCTGATCCTAGGTATGCCTGGGAGGGAGGGAAGGAGGGAGAGAGGGAAGGAGGGGGGGACAGGAAAGAAGGGCGGGCTACATCAAGACATGACGTCACGGAGGAGCAGACAGCAAAGAAGAAGAAACGAAAAACAAGTATAGCATGAAAGCTGGTGTCAGAGATTGGGTTACCATGAAAATAATGTCACAATGTGTGACACAAAAAATGTGTTGAAAAATGTAACATTAACGAACAATAAGGAGATGTGTGAATTTGTGCCGCGATATCTAAATGCATGGAAATATAATGGTAATGAAACTGTGATCATGGTACCAATATAGTACTTTAAAAACTGTGTGAAAATGCATAACAATAAAAATATAACAATGTATGACAATTCGGAATGTATGACAATGTTAATACCAAACATTATGACATTATATGACAATACAGTTTGTGCCACCCAAAAAAATCCCACTTAAAAAGAGAAAGCTGAGGCATAGGCAGCCATAGTCCTAGAAGAAAAGAAGAATTGACTTTACGTTCATTGTTTTGTGACTATCTTTCTATCGCGCGGCCTTTATTCATTATCGTCGTCGTCGTCATCATCATCATCATCATCGTCGTCCTCGTCATCGTCATCATCGTCGTCGTCGCGTCGTCGTCATCATCATCATCATCAGCAGCAGCACGTCATCGTTATCATCAGCAACAGCAGCAGCAGCGTCAATAGTCCCTTGACACTTCTAGCATAGATCTTGGCTCAACGCTGACACTTGATGGCCGCTCTAACAGCCAGCGTAAAGATCAGGCCAGCCCTAGTCACCTCGGCCATGGCAAGTGGTGGTCGTCGGGAAGACAGGCAGGAAGCGTTGGCTGACAATGGACTCCAGGCGGGTCTGTTTCTCTTCAGCCTTGCGCAGCAACAGCAACAGCCAGGTCAAGGCCGGTCCAGTCTGTGATGTTCTGCATCATCCAGTTCTTCATCTGTCTGCCCCTGCTGCCTCTTCCTCCCTCCAGTGTTTATCCCCTGCAGGACAGTCTTCCCTACAGTCAGCAAGAGAGCTGTGACGAACCAAAACACGTCACGTTCTTCCTCTTGACAACCTCCAGAGGAGTACATGTGGCCCAGCTTTCATAATCATGAAGACTGTCACCTCTTGCCACACTGACTGCTTGGTTCTGTGGCCACGCTAGGAAATGTGGAGGATCCTTCTGAATGGCTTCATTTGTGAAGGCTTGGAATTTTCTTTTCCAGCTGTGTCGTCAAGGTTCAGCGTTCACTCATTACAGCAGTATGAAAATGAAAAGTACTGTAAGCCACTTTAGCTGTGTAGAGCAGCTGGATATTCTTGCTTTTCCAAAATCAATCTTCCTCAAACTTGCCATGGCCGAGGTGACTAGGGCTGGCCTGATATTTACGCTGGCTGTAGAGCGGCCATCAAGTGTCAGCGTTGAACCAAGATCTATGAAAGGGTCTACTGTTGAAGTCGTTGACCATTCATGACGATGCTGACTGTAACGGTGCTGGTACGTGCTGCTTACCCTGATCTTGCTTTTCCCTGCACTGATCTCCACACTATAAGCGCTAAGTTTGTTGTTCTAACTGGATTTACAGTTTTTGGAATTTGTTGTTTCTACCCTCAGCTATCTGTCAGAAGATTGGGAGACAAAACAGTGGCCAACAGAATGGACACAATCACTCATCATACCCCTGCCCAAGAAGGGGAATTTACGCCAATGCCAAAACTATAGAACAATCAGCCTCATCAGCCACGCCAGCAAGATCATGCTCAAGTTATTTTGAATCGACTCAAGAAGAGGCAGAAGAACACCTTGCAGAGGAACAATGCTGGGTTCAGGGCAGCAGAGCACAATCGAACAGATTTTTAACTGCCACATCATGATGGAAAAACAGTCTCCAACATCAAGAGACCTGTTCCACAACTTCATCGACTTCAAGAAGGCTTTTGACAGAGTATGCACGAAGGCCTGTGGCAGGTCCTCAGAATGTTTGGCATTGAGAAGGACTAGTGCAATCCATCCAAGCACTATACAACACTGCAAGCAGTGCAGTCCTTCTGAACAATCAGGTCGGAGACTACTTCAAAACCACAGTTGGGGTCCGACAAGGATGCCTGTTATCTCCAGTCCTGTTCAATCTGTTCTTGGAAAACATCATGAGAGAGACCCTCCATGACTTCCACTCTACCATCTCCATTGGCGGCAGACCCCTCAACACTTACGGTTTGCCGATGACATTGACCTCATGGACGGAAGTAACACAGAGCTGCAAGATCTTACGACCAGACTTGAGAACAGAGCTGGAGCATATGGGATGGAGGTGAGCTCGGAGAAAAGTAAATTTACTTGTGAACAGCACGAGCAATGCCACCGCTAAAATTTACATGAATGGCCAACAACTGGAGGAGGTAGATGCTTTTAAATACCTCGGCGCTACACTCACAAAGGACGGGCGATCGACGACAGAAATCAAGTCAAATAGCCATGGCAACATCTTCCATGACAAAACTCACCACCATATGGAAAAGTAAAAAAGATCATTTCCCAATCAAACTAAAGCTCTACAAAGCCTAATTCAGTCAATCCTGCTGTACGTAGTGAAACCTGGACATTGACTGCTGAAACAGCAAAGCGAATCCAGTCATTCGAAACAAAATGCCATAGAAAACTACTGGGCATATCTTGGAGAGAACGAAAGACCAATGAATTTGTCAAGAGTCAAATAACACAGCTGGCAGGTCCACAGGAACCCCTTCTCACCATCGTCAAGAAGAAAAAGCTGACATGGTTCGGCCACGTCACCCGCCACAACACTCTGCCCAAAACAGTACTGCAGGGAACACTCGAAGGTGGCAGAAGGAGGGGAAGACAGAACAAGTCATGGATGGACAACATCAGAGAATGGACCAGGATGAATGACTCGGCACTACTGCGCAGAGCCGAGGACCGAGATGGATGGAGGAGGCTTACCACGGCATCGTCTTTCATGTCTCCCCCACGACCGCCAAGGTCACGGGTCTGATGATGATGATGTTACTACCTCTTAGAAAATCAATACCATCACCAAACCTCAGATTGCAAATGGATCTGCTGGCATTCAGGAGCACTCTTGCAAAATCTCTCCCCCCCCCCTCCCCTCTCCTCTCTCTCTCTCTCTCTCTCTCCTCTCTCTCTCTCTCTCTCTGTCTCTCTCTCTCTCTCTTCTCTCTCTCTCTCGCGTTCCCTATTCGGGTGAGGTGCGTAGTACCTGGTCTTCTGTACTTGTAATTTTGCAAGATCTTCTCAAGAAAGAGACAAATAAAGGAGGCGTAAGTATGATGCCGTGTCTTACTCTAATGTTTTTGAACAGAAATCTCCGATCTGGCTGTTCACAAGGACTGCACTGCTAGCATTGGTATAGAGTGCCTAAAAATCTGCACTAATCTTTCCAGCACTTCTAGCATTGGTATATAATGCCTGAAAGATCTGCACTAATCTTTCAAGCACTGCTAGCATTGGTATATAATCCTGAAAGATCTGCACTAATCCTTCCAGCACTTCTAGCATTGCAATATAATGCCTGAAAGATATGCACTAATCCATCCTCAATGCGGAAAGTTCTGAAGGTTTACCACAGTCTATCATGCCACACTTTATCAAATGCTTCCTTGAAGTCGGTATATAGGTAAGGGAAGAACTTGGAGACGAGTTGAAACATAATGCAACAGTTTTTGGTTTGGTTTATTTATTTATATTGCTTTGGTTTACGTTCCTCGGCTAGAGCTCTGAAGTTCACTAATGGTGAGATTGGAGATGCAATCGCTTTTACCTGCTGTGCATGTAGCTGCGTGTCCACTTCCCTGACTGATAGGCTTTGTGTTTGATGTGTGCCTGCACGGGCAGCCAGTGAGGCGAGGCTGGGAAGAGTGATGTCTTTGTGCAGGAAGAACAGCTCTGGCCGCGGAATCCTTGCCTGTCTGCAGTGTTGCTGGGCTGTGTTGTGGAGACACACAAGGACAGTCGTCAGGTTGTGAGGGATCGAACAGCACACAAGGGTTTGAACTGTTCTACAGCAAGACGAAAGTACAGTCCGTCTTGTACAACACTCCGCCTTTAAATAATACATACTGGAAAGGAAGGACACAAATAGAATATTTAAAACAAAGGAACAAAATCCTAAAACAAAACATTGCAGAGTTGAGGAGAGACAGTCAAGAACACACATACACACACACGCACGCGCGCGGGCACGCCCCCACACATTCACACACACGCGAGCGGCGCACGAATGTTCGAATGGAAGCCACATACATGCAAACACAAACACAAAAGACACACACACTCACACACAGCAGCACGAACAACGCGCGCGTGTGCACACACATACACAAACACACCACAAGAACAAGGATTTTTTACACACAAACACACACGCACGCACTCACACACAGGCAAACAGACACACATGCATGCACTCACACACAGACACACACATGCACGAACTCACACACAAGACAAACAGACACACACACACATACACGCACTCACACACAGACACACACATGCACGAACTCACACACAGACAAACAGACACACACAACATGCACGCACGCACGCACGCACGAACGAAACCACACACACACTCACACATTTACCCACGAACCCACGCACAAACACACAAACACACACACATACACACACGAACAAGGATTTTTGCACACACATGCACGCACTCACACACACACACAGGCAAACAGACACACACACACATGCACAACGCCACGAACGAACGCAAGCACACACACACACACACTCACACATTCCAACCCCTGAACACAGGCACAAACAAACACACCACACACACCACACAACACGAACAAGGATTTTGCACACACGCGGGGTGCACACACTTACAAACCACACAAACACACGCAAACTCCCCCCCCCCACACACACACATACACACACGCGCGCGCGCCTACACCACACCACACCACACACACACACACAACACACAACACCACACACAACACACACACACACGTTAGATGATATTTCTCTATGTTGGTTTGTTTATTCAGAATCACTTGTGCATAGTCCATTCTTCAGATCTTTTAAGGTGGATTGTTTTAATGATATGCATTCGCCTTTTGTTGTTGTTGTTGTTTATTTAACCCAGTACATCTGTAATTTTTTGTACTTTTGCTCACATTCCTCTTAGGGTCTCTCTCTCTCTCTCTCTCTCTCTCTCTCTCTCTCTCTCTCTCTCTCTCTCTCTCTCTCTCTCTCTCTCTTTTTTTTCTCTTTCTCTTTCTCTCACACCACACGTGAAACGTGCGAAAACTCACACACATACCACTCACAGATGGGAGTGGAAGAGAGGGGAGAGGGGGGGGGGGGGGGAAAAGGGGGAAAACAACAGACAAACAAAACAGGGCATACAGGGCAGGGCGACCGAACACAAAGACAGACAAAAGAGAGGAGAATTTTAAAAATATGTTTTTGATGGGGGTACAGAGTTTAGACCAAAGTCGGGGGTTTTAAAAAGGGGTTTTAACCCTGCGTAAAAAAATAATTTGTATTGTTTGTTCTTGGGGAAAAAGGTTATGCAGGGCAGGAACAGAATAAATGATGGGTGGCGCTGCCTTGTGGCGGGCCGCTTTCCCAGGGTTTAGCAGCCCGAATTTTACGCAAAAAAAAATCTTCCTGAATTAAAGGGAAAACAATAAAATAAAGAAAGCAAACAAAACCCAAAAATAGAAATAACAAAAGACCCTAAACCCAAATTTTGATTCTTAAAAATTTTTTTGTGACGGCCATGCATTCAATCAAGGGGTTTCACACACAAAACAAAACACACACCGCGCGCCCGCGCGCACAACCCCACACAAAACAAAACACACCCCAACACACACACCCCGAACTCTGAACTTGAAAGTGTTTAATCTGTACATTGGCCTTAGGCCACAATAAAAAGGGAGTTTGGGGGGGAGGAAGGGAAAGAACATGATGAAAAGGGGTTTTAAGGGAATGTAAATTTTGGGAAAAAATGGGAAAAAAAAAACCAGCCAAAAAAACAAACCTGCAACCGAGAGAGAGAGGAGAGAGAGAGAGAGGGGAGAGAGAGGGGAGGGGAGAAGAGAGAGGGGAGAGAGAAGAGAGGGGAGAGAGGAAAAGAAGGATTAGGGAGAGAAGGGGGCGAGGGGGGGAGAGAGAGAGAGAAAAGAGGGAGAGAGGGAAGAGAAGAGGGGGAGAGAAAGGGAGAGAGAAAAGGGGGGGGAGGGGAGGGGAGAAGAGGGGGAGAGGAAAAGAAAAGAGCCCGGGGAGAGTGGAAGAAAAAAGCGGGAGGAAAAAGCGGGGGGGAGTTGAGAGGGGGGGAAAAAAGGGGAGAGTGGAGGAGGGGGGGCGAACGGGGGGGCGGCGGCGCTCCGCCCCGCAAAGGGGGGGCCGGAAGGGAAAAGGCGGATTAACCGCCGGCCCCTTTTTTGCGGGCCCCCCGCGCCGCGAGCCGCGGCAAAAAGGGCCCCCGGCGGGTAAAAAAATTTTTTTCCCGAGGTGCCCGGGGGGGCGCGGGCGGCCGGTGCTTTGCCGAAGGCCCTTTTTCCCCAAAGGGGCGGTTTTGTCTGCCCGGGCGGAAATTTTTTCCCGCCGCCCCAATTTTCCCAAATTTTAGGAAATTCTTCAACCATTGTTTAAGAACCCTTACCGCTACCCACCAAAAAGGGCCCCCAATGGTACCCCCTAGTTTTAAAAGCCCCGCCCCTTTTTATGGTACAGAAAAGCCACCCAAAACCCTAAAAAACCCATAACCCCCCCCCGGCAAGCCCAAACCCCAAACCCCCAACCCAAAAAGGACACACCCCAAAACCTTTATTAATTTTTATAAAAATTCTATCTTTTGTTTTTTAAATAGGGAATATAATTTTTTAAAATATTTAAAAAATTTATTATTTTTATATAAAAGGGGATTTAAGGGTTTTGTACATTTAAATTTTTTTTTATTAAAAAACACTAAAATTTTTATAAAGGGGATTTTTTTGTGTGGGAAGAATACCCCCAATCCTTCTCTTTTTAAAAAACCTTTCCAAAAAAGGACTAAGAGGGAAAAATTTTTCCCCCGAGAAAATTTTTAAAACCTTTTTCCTTTTTCAATGTCCACACACTTTGATTTCCCCGTGCCACATTCTTTGTTTGATAAATTGCCCGCCTGCATTTTTGACTTTTATTCGTTCGATGGAGTCAAAGGGGCATTTGTTTACAAAAATGGCTTGTAGAGCATAAATTTGGGTGTCCTTTTCCCCAATATTTTTCTTTGTGTTGCACGGCTGTGTGGGCTGGAGAGAGGGCCCCTGGGTTGGTTCAATGCCCCCACACACGCAAGAGGCCTCCCCACTAAAATAGAAAACGCATCACTTGGCTTTACTTAATGGAATTTTTAAGTACTCCCCTTTTCAATTCAGCTTTTTGGGCCCTTTCTCCCATAAAATCCCCTCAAAACTTCCCAAAAAAGGGCGCGGGCAAGAACTGGGGCTACAAATTGGCATAATTACTTAAAAACAATATTGTGTAATATACAAAAACCCAAAATTTTCTTCAGACAATTCAAAACACTTTCCTTGCCTTTGAACAAGGGGAAGAGGAGGGAGAGAGAGGAGGAAGAAAGAGAGAGAAAGAGAGAGAGGGAGAGAGAGAGGAGCGAAAAAGAGAGAGAGAAGAGAGAGAGAGAGAGAGGAGTTAGGGGAAAAAAAGGGAGAGAAGAAAGAGAGAGAAGAGAGGAAGAGAGGAGGAGAGAGAGGAGAGGAGAAGAGGGAGAGAGAAAGAGAGAGGAGAGCACAGGAAGGAAATTACGCAGCCAATTCGGGGGGTTTCATTCGTTTTTTTCAAATTTTTGAGACAGTTCGCTTAACATCAATAAATGAACACCTTGCTAACGTTTTTAGAAAAAGACAAAGAAAACCCCTATGCACCAAAGACGACTAGGACCAACCCAAAAAATGCCTGACACCAAACTTGTACCGTACACGAGTTCACGCGCCCAACACACCGCGCCCACAACACACACACACAAAAACACACACACAAACCCCATATATATATAATATATATTTAATATATATTATAATATAATATATAAATATAATATATTAAAGTTGTGTGTGTACATGTATGGGTGGTTAATAATATATTATATAATATAATTATATATATATATATTATATTAAATATATTATATATTAAAATTTTGTGTGGTGTAAATATATAAAAAAAAATGGAATTATATACGCAAACTTGCAAAAACTAATAAAACGCATGCATTCAACCCAACTTAAACAGTCATGCAACAATGATAAATAATCATTTTTTAAACAACAGATATTACAACATGGTGCCTCAGACAAATCTATGAAATTATATTTATATATATATAAATATATAGATATATGTGTGTGTGTTTGTGTGTGTACAGAGAGAATGCGCACATATTTGCATTCATGTACACACACGCATGTGTGTGTGTATGTGTGTGTGTGTTATGCGTGTCTGTGTGTGCAGGTGGGCACGCACCAAGCCCATGTTCAAGTCAAGGAATACAAACATACACACACACACACACACACACATACACACACACAAGCCTGCTTAAAAACACCTGATCAATGTTTACTCATTCTTGTAACGCAACTGTAGTTCTATTTGGGTGAGGTATGAGGTGGCAGTATAATTATGCATTTCCTATTGCAGCTTTAGGACAGGCGTCTTCAGCCTACACTTCAATATCCATACGGTGGCTGCACTCTGCAGCTATGCTGTGCGTTAGGTAACGCTATCATCTCACCCGAAAATGACGCAGTGCGTGCATTCCCTGAATCCCCATATCCAGCTTCAATGCACCTGCAACTAAAGCAAGGTGTCGCTGGTTCAATTCCAGTGTGAGAGTCCAGACCTTTCCTCCTTTTGTCAGAACATATTGTGATGGTCTGGGTGCTAGTTTTTTCAAGATGAGATAAAATACTGAGACGCCAATTCCAATTCCAAATGTTTTATTATCTCAAAACAGAGAAATCCAGGGAGGTTACGAGCAAAGGATGACACGTGTAAAGGATAACACAATGAATGAATCCCGTACGTGTCATCAGACAGCTTGCAGCTGACAGCACCACAATACACAATCCACATGGGGCGTCCCCACAGCCTTCAATTTAACGTCTGTTCCCTCTTAGTGATATTGCCTGTAGCAGCTCAGGTTTCTTGTGACAGCCTCCTTCCTTCTTCTAACAGATTGCCCTCTGTGCCATTCTCCACATCACTCAGCGCTGTGGCCAGGCTGCAAGCTCAAGAGGGCAGAAGTGACCTGCAGGTAATGGTGAACCAGGAAACCATGTTCCTGGCTTCTTCATACAGTGCCGCACTGTCCTCTGCCTCCCCAACACACTCGTCAACAGATGGAAAGGGGAATTAACCAGTGTGCGTGTTGGTGTGGCTGTTTTCCCATTCCTTCCGCTTTAACAACATATTATAACGGAACTTACATGTAAACCCTGTTGGTGTTCCCATTTTCTAAGGACGTTTGTTTCGACAGCACATTTCTCTTACCTAAAACTCGTCATTTCTGTAAAGATGTGCCATAAAATTGCAGCCTTTTTTTTTTTTACCAATGTAAGGCTATTTGGAAGTTAGACCCGTTATCTCAATTTGTGACTATCATTTTCGGAATGCGACAGCGATTTAAAGTCTGCTTTTCAAAGTATTTGAAATATGTTTTTAACAAAATGTCTATGGTATTGTGTTCCAGTCTCTAGTTTCATGGTGCATGCATGTTGCTCGTGTAAGATTTTGTTGACTTTTTTTTACATTGTGTAAAACCTTCAACACCCCTAATGGGATGGCAGGATATAAACAATTCCATTTGCAATGTTTGCAGCACCGTGGCTTTGATGACTGCATGCCATTCCTGGGATCCCACTCCAGAGATAGACCTGTGTGGACACTTCACAAACTCCAAATAAAGCCCCCAAACGGCACTGATCAAACCACCCTCATCACACACGTCACCTTGTGCCGGGCACTACGGTGCGAACGCATGCAGAACATCCTGCGCACACGTTAAATCATTGAGTTGACCAAAATAAACTGGCTTCTACTCTTCACTTATCCTTTATTGTGACGTGCCGAAGCTAAACCCCTTTTCCCTTTTGGGGAAAAGTAGGCATTGTGTGCCAGTGGGAAAGGATGACAAAGTAACAAATACTGGAACCACACGGCTGATGCAAAAAGCACGTGAATGCTTATTCCATTATCTTCAAAAAATTTTTACTTTTTTTGTTAAAAATTAAACATTGGCTTCTATCTCCTGGGTGCTTCCTGTTGCATGAAGTTCCTTACCGTATTTGAAGTTCCAAATTCTGGATGTTTTGCGTCAAAACCTTTTCCCATCATGAAGGTGGCCACATTCCGACTGCGGGATGTGTGTGGGTTTACCCTCCTAACCAAACGCTGACCTAATTACGATGCTAATAATTTTCAAAAAAACAACACAGCACCCACATGCAATTGCAACAAGCAATGTTTCTGTGAGTGCTCTAACATCCTTCATGAGCAAGAATGGCGGCAACTGAACAAATGGCATAAAAAGGGTTTTAAATAAAGTACCTTAACTGTAGGTATTCACAGATTGTGAAACTCATAAAGAATACAAAATTCCAAGGGGTAGATGTGTCATATGCAAGGCAACCTTTTAGACAGACTGTGACATCTTCAGTCTCCAGTAAACAACAAGTACATAATTATATAACTATGGTACTCAACACGGAGGTGGCACTCTTTGCGTTTTACGGTGATTTATTCCGCCTGAGTGCATTCACGCAAGGTATGAAAGGATTGAGACGGCATAGCTCGACCTGAAATTGTAAAAATATAACTCTTACACGACTGAATGGTTTGATCCAGGCTCCACCAGCTCATGGAATGAGTCACCGTCCCACACCCCGTAGCACCGTCTTTGTAATGACGTTTTGTGTCTTCATACTTTCGAGTGTTAGCACCCCTGGCTCACACTCATCAAAACACACGCGCACACACACCCCACAGCAACACCACACACACACACACACACACCACACACAACACACAACACAACACAACACCAATTGTTTCATTACTGGAATGTCTGTGATTGCTGAATTGACTGGAAGCAGGTAAACGTTTTTCAGATCTCTGCACGTAAAAGATGTCATTTTAATATTTCCCAAAGGATCGTGCTTTTTTTGAAAATTTAGTTTTAAAGCATGAGCTTAACCTGTAGTATAGATACAAATTCTATACTCATGTAAAACGAACTTGATTTTTCAAAGATAATACATGGTTACATCATCCACTCAGGAATAACCGGTACTCGTAGCTCTTTTTAAAGTGTTTCCAATTCTTTTAAAAGTTAAGCCCGTGGTGGATAGAGGAACACTTATGTCATTAAGTTACTCCTATTTTTGACTCCTTATGAGGAAGCTTCTACTTAATGAATAAAAAACCAATTTTTAAACCCTTTTTTTTTCTTTTCCCCAACTTTTTGCTTTTTTTTAATAGTTTTCTTAATTTTTGTACCCCCCCCCCCCCCCACCCCAACAAAAACCCACAAAAACCCCACACACACACACAACCCACACCACCCACCCCCCAAAAACCCACAAAACCCCACTTTTTAAATTATGGAAACTTTTAAAAAAAAAAATTTCAAAACAAAAAACCCCCAAAACAAAAAAAACAAACCAACACCCCCCCAAAAAAAAAAAAAACCCCACCCAAACCCAAACCCCAACAAGAAAAACCACGCAAAACCTTGCCACCCCCCCCCCCTTTTGGAAGGGGTTTTTTTGGGGGGGGGTTTTCCTGAAAAGGGGGGTGGTGGAAAAAGCCCTCAGTTTTTATTTTCCAAAAAAAAAACCCTTTTTTTGGGGGGTTTGTTTGTTGGTGTGTGTGTGTGTGGTGTGTGTGTGTGTGTGGTGGGGTTTTTGGGGGGGGGGGGGTTTTTTTTTTGGGGTTTGGTGTTGTGTGGTGCGGGGGTTTGGTGTGTTTTTTGTGCCAAAGGTTTGGAAACCCATTTATTGGGGGGGAAAAATAAACCACCAACACCCCTCTCCCCCAAACACACACACAACACACCCCAACACACACAAAAACACACACACACACAAAACACACACACACCACACACACCCCAAACAAAGATGTGTTTTGGTGTGCTTCAGACCGATTTTAAAAACTTTTTTCCCCCTTTTTTTTTTTTTTGGGGGGTTTTGTTGTTGACAAGTTGCTTGCGTCTATGGCAAGACTGGCAAAACCCGGGCATGGTTGGATGGCACGCAGGGATGGCATGGTCTTTTTTTTTGTAGGTGTGGTGTTGTATTGATTGGATTGTACTGTAATTTCGTTTTTGGTGTTGTTTGTATGTTTGTATTGCTCGCACTGCATTTTGATAGTTTTGTATTGTTTTGGTTTTTGATCATATCTCTCTCGCTAAGAGAATAAAAGGGGTTTTAAAACAGTTTTTAGGGAGGACCGAGATAGGGAGAGCATTTCACCTGGCATTTTGGAGGGGGTTTTTTTATCAATTTTCCAGGTCACCCCTTTTCACCCCGCTAGTTTTTTTTCTTATTACCTTTTGTGTAGAAACACATTTAGAGGCGAAACGACAAAAAGCCCTTTCTTAGTTTTGTCTATAACTTGAAGTCACGCCTTTTCCCCGCCTGAAATTCAATGTCTCCAGGGAAAGCGCGTCTCCCAAGAACAAAATTTTTTTTGTTTCTTTTTTCGTTCAGATGTTATTTTTTTCCCTAAGAGTGGGTTTTTTTTCTACAAAATTTTTCAGGGGAAAAATCTCTTGTTTTCTGGGGTTCTTTACGTGCGTTAAGCGTGGGGCACCGAGCCTCGTTTTTGTTCACCCCAAAGACTAGCCCCAGACCAACCCCTGCGGGACGGTGTAGTGAGGAGGGGGGGGGGGGAGGGGAGGACCCGGCCACGATCGAACCCGGACATTTCGCTTTTAGGCAGGGGCGTGTTACCTCCCAGACCATCGATCCACACCCCAAAGTGAAGATTCTGATCAGAGTTCAGTGGGCTGCTGAAACCTTTTACCAATGCGCCGTACCCAGGCTTCTCCAGCGCAGGGACTCCCCCATACAGGTGCTCAGTTATTTTGGAAAACCCTAGTCAGCGCGTAGGGGCCCCTCTTCGAACAAAATGACCCTGCATTTATTTTTTTCTGGGGATGAAACAACAAGGGAAAAAAACCCTTAACAAAAAAAGTTTAGTAGTATAGTGTAGAGATTAGTGAGTGTTAAAAAAGTAGAAGCGGTTCATTTTTTTTTAATTTTTACTCTACTACTACTTTTGTTCAAGGAAAATGGGGAAAAACCTCATCTGCTTTTTTACCCCCATTCCCCGTGTGTGATTTTTTTGTTTTTTTTCCCTTTACCGGGGACCAAATGGCCCACTCTAAAAAAAAGCGAAAAGGGTTTTAAACGGGGTGCGCAAAAGTTCTGCTTTCGTTCGCACAGGGACCTCGTTTATGGCCATCCCAAGGACTTTTGGGGGAGTGGATCCACTGATTCCCCAAAAATTCAGAACAAAAATCCTCTTGAACGAGATTCGAACCCGGATCATAGATCACAACGACACTTAAACCCCCGGCTATCCTGTTCCCATCCCCTTTTGACCTTGCCTACAAAAACCCAAAATACGGACCTCATGAGACCCAATGTCCTTTAAAGGGAAACCGAGGGGAAAAGAAAGAAGAAAGCAGATGCACAGCTTTCCACTGGCCCAAATCACCGAAACCTGTGGCCTGGAACCATGAAGAAGTCAGCATAAGGGCAGTACAGCCGGGCCGGGGGAGCACAGGGAGAAGGAAGGGAAAGGGAAAGGAGCACATGGAGAAGGAAGAAGGAAGAAGAGCATGGGGTTGTCACGGGGTGTGGCGGCTAACGGGGTATCCCCGACAGAAAGACAGGTAGGGACTTGGGAATGGTGGGTGTGACGGGTGATTTTAGGAAGGGGTGGATGGAGGTTTGATTGATTCATCTCATCATAACCCCTGACCTTGGCGGGGTGGGGGGCAGAAAGACGAGCCGTGGTAAGCCCCCTCCAACCACCGGTCCTCGGCTTGCCAAAGTGCCGAGTCATTCATCCGGTCCATCCGAGTTGTCCATCCATGACTGTTCTGTCTTCCCTCCTTCTGCCACCTTCGAGTGTTCCCGCAGTACTTTTTGGGGAGGTGTTTGGCGGGGGACGTGGCCGAACCATGTCAGCTTTTTTTTTCTTGACGATGGGGAGAAAGGGGGGCCTGTGGACCGCCACCGTGTTATTTCTCTTGACAAATTTGTTGGTCTTTGTTCTCTTTCCCGGTTTCCCGTAGTTTTAATGGGATTTTGTTTTGAATGACTGGATTTCCTTTGCTTTTAACAGTCAATTCCCGGTTTCATTTTCCCTAAGGATCGCAATTAGGGGTTTGTAGGCTTTAGTTTATTTGGGAAAAATGATCTCTTTACTTTTCCATAGGTGGGAGTTTTGTCAGGGAAAATGTTTCCTGGCTATTCGACTTTTATTTCGTCGTCGATCGCCCGTCTTTTGGGTGTAGCGCCGAGGTTTTAAAAGCGTCTACCTCCTCCAGTTGTTGCCCTTCATGTAATTTTTTGCGGGCATTGCTCGTGCTGTTCCAAGTACTTTACTTTTCTCCGAGCTCACCTCCATCCCATATGCTCCAGCTCTGTTCTCAAGTCTGGTCGTAAGATCTTGCAGCTCTGTGTTACTTCCGCCCATGAGGTAAAATGTCATCGGCAAACCGTAAGTTGTTGAGGGGTCTGCCCCAATGGGAGATGGTAGGGTGGAAGTCATGGAGGGTCTCTCTCATGATGTTTTCCAAGAACAGATTGAACGGGACTGGAGATAAAGGCATCTTGTCGGCCCCCAAACTGTAGTTTTAAAGTAGTCTCCGACCTGATTGTTCAGAAGGACTGCACTGTTTTGCAGTGTTGTATAGTGCTTGAAGGGTTTTGGGCACTAGTCCTTCTTCAATGCCAAACATTCTGAGGACCTGCCACAGGCCTTCGTGCCATACTCTGTCAAAACCCTTTCTTGAATCAATGAAGTTGTGGAACAGGTCTCTCTGATGTTGAAGATGTTTTTCCATCAGGATGTGGCAGTTAAAATCTGTTCGATTGTCTCTCCCTGCCCTGAACCCAGCTTTTTCCCTCTGCAAGGTGTTCTTCTGCCTCCTTCTTGAGTCGATTCAAAATAACTTTGAGCATGATCTTGCTGGCGTGGCTGATGAGGCTGATTGTTCCCTTATAGTTTTGGCTTGGCGTAAATTCCCCTTCTTGGGCAGGGGTTGATGAGTGATTGTGTCCAGTCTTTTGGCCACTGTTTGTCTCCCAAATCTTCTGACAGATAGCTGAACATTTGTGATGACTGTTTCGCCACCATGCTTGAGCAGCTCTGCTGGTATATTGTCTGCTCCTGGGGATTTTCCCTACTGGTAAGTGCGGGTGGCTTCTTCCACTTCTTCCCTCGTATAGGTAATGGCGAGGTTGCTCTTGTTTGTTGCTGCTTTCTTCTTTTTTATGCTCTTGTCAGGTTGTTTTGGGGTATTTGTACAGTTCTTGACAATATTCGGGAACCACCTGTTCAATGCAGCTGAGCTTTCTGTGAGGGAGGTTTCCGGAGCTGTCTTCAATGACTGATGATTTGGTTTGAAGTGGTTTTGTGATTTTTTTCAGGGGTCGTATGCCTTTTTACTGTTGCCCACTTTCATGTTTTTTTCATTCATCACATTGATCATGATCCATTCTCTTGGCCTTTAATTGACTTCTTTCACGAGTTTTGTTGGCCTCCCGTATTCTTTAGGGTTGGAAGACCTGGTTGTTTCAGTGCTCTTCTTGTATCGCAGAGGTCCAAGATGTCATTGGTAGTCCATGGCTGGTGTTTATTCCTCTGACGACCGGGGTACCTCCTCTGCTGTTTCTCGGACTGCCTCATTGAAGTTGTTGGTGAGGTCATTGATGTCATTGTCCAGGAGGGTTAATGCCGCAAAACGTCCGCCAAGCTTTTGCTTGGAAGATCTCCTCGACATCTGGGTTTTTAGTTTGTCCACGTCAAAATTTTAAAACGTGGGGTTTTCAGGCTGTTTGTTTTTCTTCAGCTTCATTTTGAATACCAGCAGCAAAGGTCGTGGTCACTGCCTTGTCAGCTCCAGGGGAGGTTCTTGTTCTGGCTCTGTTGATGCTGGGTTTGAAGCGCCGTGGTTAAGTAAATCTATTTTTGGTTATGGATCTTGCCGTTTGGCGCATGCCAGGTTTTCCTCCTTGACTGCTTGTGGGGATAGAGGGTATTGGCAAATGGTAAGTCTGTGGGTGCAGGCAAACTCCAGCAGACGTAGTCCCCCGTCGTTGGTCTCCCCAGTTCCAAACTGACCCAAATGTTCCGGCCCCTTGTTGTAAGAGTCAGGACCTACTTTGGCGTTAAAATCCCCTTGGATGATGATGATGTCCTTCTTGGGTTTTTCTTAATGGTCACTTCAAGATCTTCATAAAATTTTCTACTTCTTCATCTGTATGGTTTAGATGATGGTGCATAGATTTGTATGATGGTGATGTTCTTGGGGTTGCCTCCACCCGGATGCTGATAATCCTGCTGGAAGCCGGTGTACAGCTGATAATGCACCCCACTACTTCCTTTCTGACAATAAATGCCACTCCATGTTGGTGATGTTTCTCTTGGCCACTGTACCAGATCTTGTTGCCTTCTTCAGTCAATGTCTCACCAAATCCTGTCCATCTCACTTCTCCTAGTCCAATAATGTCCCATTTATATCGGCTAAGCTCATACTCTAGTTCTTTGATTGAAAGACAAATGCAAAGCCGAAATGATACCGGATCGGTCGAGGCCCGGGTTACCAACGACCGCGCTTTCCATTGATCAACACCAGGGTGGAAGTGACAAGTCAGCTACTGGAGTTAAAACATTACTTAAGCTCCCTAGAGAACAAATCACCATTGGTACATGGAACGTCCGTACACTCTACCAGTGCGGAAAATCAAAGAACTAGAGTATGAGCTTAGCCGATATAAATGGGACATTGTTGATTGATTAGTTGATTGTTGATTGATTGGCCAATTGATCGAACAATTGGTTGGTTGATTGATTGATCAACCATCATTTCTACTCTGATGACTCTCAGATTCAAAGCAGTGACACTCCTGAAAATTTGCCTTCTCTCTTGACACATATGTCACTCTGCCTCAAGACATTCAAACTGGATGACACAAAACAAGTTACAGCTAAACGCAGATAAAACCGAAACCATGATTGTAGGGACCAAACACAAATTCTTTTCCATCACAACAGCTTCAATAGAATTTGGCAATACGTCAGTTCCGCTATCACTGCAGATAGTATCTGGGGTTTTTATCGACAGCACACTTTCTATGCAAAAAATTTATCACCCAGACCTTCAGTCAGCTATTCAATTACGGGTATAAGTGCAATTCGAAAGAACCTGTCCCCCTGATGCAACACCAAACTAATCCATTTTTTATTCTTTACGTCCCGGATATTGTAAATTTTGTTTTGGCTGGTCTGCCAAAAATTTTTATCCCCA
>CM054146.1:4638815-4643815 GCA_028751875.1 Rapana venosa
GATGTCACTTGTGAAAGGGAGGGTTGCTCTTGGTTCTTGGCATTCTCCTGTGCTTCCTGTTGGTTCGTGGCTGTGTTCTGTTCTTCCATCTTTCTCTATGTGGTTAAATTTTATATGTTTTAATGTTATCATACTAGCAGCTACTGGTGCTAACAGAGAGCCAAAACGGTAATACATATCACAGCCAAGTGTCTCCAGCGTTCTAGACAAAATAGGATCTTGTGAGAGGTCATATGCTAAGTCAGCTTCTGAGTCCACATTAAAGACCCTACTTGTTGCTTTAGCATATAGACCAATAACAGTATGCCCTAGGCTTTTCACTATCTTTGCTCCAAGAAGAGATTCATACCTATTAAAATACTTATTAATGTCTTGTGGTGATAACTGCTGCACCTGTTCAACTGTTAGTTGTGTTCCTAAGTATTGCTTTGTTTTACCACAAGCAGCAAGAGAGTACAACTTCTTCTTATCCAGTAGATTCTTCTCATCTGTTATTTCTTCTTGACTAGAACCAGTAGATGTCATCAACAAAAGTTCGTCGCAATTCATGTTGTCTATCTTTATCAATATATTTTGTGTAAAATAATTATTGTTGTTCTTGACAAGTTGTTGATAAGTTGTTAACAATGTTGTTGATGGGGACTTGTTTATTTCTTGACAAGTTCTTAATATAGTTCTTGTTTTAGTTCTTGTATTAGTTCTTGATAAGTTCTTGGTAAGTTCTTGATAAGTTCTTGGCAAGTTCTTGATAAGTTGTTGATAAGTTGTTAATAAGTTCTTGACAAATTCTTGATAAGTTGTTGATAAGTTCTTGATAAGTTGTTAATAAAGTTCTTGACAAGTTCTTGATAAGATATTGTTTTAGCATAAATTCCCATAATTTTATAGTTTTACCCATCAAAAAATAAATTAGTATTACTTTCAGTTTTAGTAGAGAGATAGGGTAAAAGCCGAGTCAAGGTAAACTGCTTAGTTTTTATATAAAACCAGGCAAGTTTTTGGTCCGATGAGGCGAAGCCGAATCGGACCAAAAGTTGCCTGGTTTTGGATAAACAGTAAGTGGTTGAGCTTGACTCGGCTTTTACCCTATCTCTGAAGAAGAAGAAGAAGAAGAAGAAGAAGAAGAAGAAGAAGAAGAAAGAAGAAGAAGAAGAAGAAGAAGAAGAAGAAGAAGAAGAAGAAGAAGAAGAAGAAGAAGAAGAAGAAGAAGAAGAAGAAGAAGAAGAAGAAGAAGAAGAAGAAGAAGAAGAAGAAGAAATGCTAAACAACGACAATACTAACACGATCATCATCATCATCATCATCATCATCATCATCATCATCATCATCATCATCATCATCATCATAACAACCAACATCAACAACTACTACAACAAAAACAATAGCAAAATCATCATCAAAACAACAACAAAACAACAACAAGAACCACACCCCACACACATTCCCACCCCCCCCCCTCCCACCACCACCACCCCCGCTACACCACCCCCGTCACCGGGTCTGCAGGAAGGTCCTGGCCTGGAAAGGAGCCAGGACGCAGACGCATCGCTCCAGGGCAGGATCATGGTCACATGATTGGAGATGGTCATGGCGCCGAACAGCGGGCCCAGCACCGTGCTCAGGTACCGCTGACTCCAGAACTCCTCCAGCTCCTTGTCCACCAGCCCCAGGAAGCTGAAGAACTTGGCGGCGAACATCAGCAGCAGGAAGGCGATGTCGGCCAGCGCCAGGCTGAAGAGGCAGAGGCGGACCCGGTCCTTCAGACCCTGCCGCCAGAACACCCTGCAGTTGAGGACGTTGGTGGCGACGCCGAAGATCTCCAGCACAGGCAGGACCACCAGGTGGAAGAGAGACTCCACGCTCTCCGCTGTGGCCTCCGCGATGAGGTTGTCGGGGTTGCTGCAGGGCAGGAAGATGGAGGTTGCCACGTGTGTAGCGTTGCTGGCGTTGTGTGCAGAGCTGGTGACCGCGGGCAGTCCTGCGCTGATCGCCAGGTCTGTAGTGCTGGCGAAGGTGAGGGCTGGGCTCTGTGTTGCGGAGTTCCACGCCTGGGGTCATTTTGGGCAGGTAGTGTTTGGAGCACGTTTGTGTGGAGCTGTGAGTGGCTCAGCAGGCCTGAAGCCAGCGAGGAGAGAACGCAGAGGATGGCTGGGAATCGGTTACCTGGGAGGCACAGTAGTCACAGGCGTGTTGTCAGTGTTCGTGTGTGTGTGTGTGTGTGTGTGTGTGTGTGTGTGTGTGTGTGTGTGTGTGTGTGTGTGTGTGTGTGTGTGTGTGTGTGTGTGTGTGTGTGTCGCGCGCGCATATTTAGTCAAAGATCTCGTTTATGAATGAATGAATGAATGAATGAATGAATTGATTAATTAATGAGTGAATTAATTAATTAATCAATCAGTCAACCAAAGTATGAATGAATGAATGAATAAATGAACAAATGAATGAATGAAGGAAGGAAGGAAGGAAGGAAGGATCGTTTACACGCAAGGACACAGATTGTAAGCTAAGCTGGCTCTTACAGTTTGTTCTTGCAAAGTGTATTGTGATGTATTGCATTGCATTGTATTGTATTGTGTTATCAATTCAAACCATCAAACTGGAATGCGGATTCTCAAAGTGCTCTGTTCCTTTTACTCTCTACACTGCGCCACTTTCACATACTCTGTGATAAGCCGTCATCGATCCAACACCATTTTTATGCTGATGACTTTCAGCTTCAAAGTAGTGCTATTCTCAAAAATTTTCCTTCTCTCTGGACGAATATGTCCAACTGCTCTCAAGATATCCAAAACTGGATCAGTCAGAACAAGCTACAACTAAACGCTGATAAAAACCGAAGTCATGTTCAAAGGGACCAAACATAAACTCTCCTCAATGATAGTGATTTCATAGAATTCGGCAATACATCAGCTCCCCTGTCCAGCTCTGTGAAGTATCCAGGTGTTGTTGTTAACAACACACTTTCCATGCAAAATTCATCACCCAGACCTGCTAGTCCCGCTTCTATCAGTTACGGCGTATATGCACAACTCGCAAATACCTGTGCACTGATGCAACATCCAAGCTTGTCACATCTATCATTCTTTCGTGTTTTGATACTGTAATTCTTTTTTCCACAGGACTTTCAGCATCATCCATCCCATCCCTTCAACAAATACAGAAACTGTAGCTCGACTAGTCCTCTAGTTGACTAGTCTGAACACCTAACTCCTCTCTTCGCTGTCTCTCCAATGGCTGCCTGTGTCACAGAGAGTAAAGTACAAGATCAGTGCCCTCTGTTTTAGATGTCTACCACAAAACATTTCTGTCCTACCTCTGTGAATGTCTTCACCTGTACACTCCGCGTTCCCTTCGCTCTGCTGCAGATACCCAGTGCTTACAAACACCTAGATGTTAACAGTTTACCGTTGGCCGTCGCTCTTTCTCTATAGCTGGTCCATCGATCTCGAATGATCTCCCTCTCTCCCTTCGCCAAAATCCTACTTTATACCACTTTTAAATCAAGCCTCCAGACATATTTATTTGAAACCTAAGATCTTCTGCTCCTGTTTCATCTCATATCTGTCCCTGCCTAGAGCAGTCGAAATTTCCATCACAGTGTATGAGATGTTGTGTGTTGTGTGTTGTGTGTTTAGTGTCGTTGTTGTGTGTTTTGCTGTTCTGTGATTGGTCTTGTGCGTGATTTATTAGTGTGTGAGGTGTGTGTGTGTGTGTGTGTGTGTGTGTGTGTGTGTGTGTGTGTGTGTGTGTGTGTGTGTGTGTGTGTGTGATGTGAAGACTAATGTGTGTGGTTGTATGTGGTGTTAGTGTGTGGCCTGTTGTTTGTATTGTTGTAGTGTAGTAGTATTGTGTGTATTATGTGATGTGATATATTATGGTTGTAGTGTGGTGTAGTGTAGTTGTGTGTGATGTGTTAGTGTAGTGCTATTATGATGTAGATGTATTAGTAGTTTATGTAGTTGTGTAGTGTGTGTAGTGTAGTGTAGTGTAGTGTAGGTGTGGTGTGTGTGTGTAGTGTAGTGTAGTGTGGTGTAGTGTGTGTAGTGTTGTAGTGTAGTGTAGGTGTAGTGTAGTGTGTGTAGTGGTAGTGTAGTGTGTGTGTGTCGTGTCGTGTCGTGTTCGTGTCGCGTGGTGTCGTGATGAGTGCAGTGAAGTGTAAGTGTGTGTAGTGTAGTGTAGTATAGTGTCAGTGCAGTGCAGTGCAGTCGTGCAGTGTTGTGTGAATGAGTGCATGTAGTGTAAGTGTTGTGTAGTGTAGTGTAGTGTAGTGCAGTGCAGTGCAGTGGTAAGTGTAGTGTGGTGTTATGTAGTGTAGTGTAGTGTAGTGTAGTGCAGTGGCAGTTAGTGTAGTGTGGTGTTTTGTAGTGTAGTGTAGTGAGTGCAGTGTAGTGTAGTGTAGTGTGGTGTGTAGTGTAGTGTAGTGTAGTAGTGTAGTGAGTGTAGTGTAGTGTAGTGTAGTGCAGTGTAGTGTAGTGTAGTGTAGTGTAGTGTAGTGTAGTGTAGTGTAGTGTAGTGTAGTGTAGTGTAGTGTAGTGTAGTATATACCACTTTACGCCACGGCAGATTTCTTTGCTAGGAATTCGGGCTGCTCTCCCCGGGAGAGCGTGTCGCCACAAGAGCAGCGCCTCCTACTGTTTAATCTTCCTGTCTGCACATGTATTGTTTCCCTACATTAGTGTTTTTTTCTTCTTAATTTTGTCAAGTACAACTCTCTTGTTGCCTTGGGTTCTTTTATGCGCGTTAAAAGCGTGTAGCACAACTGACGTCGGTTTATCGTCTCATCCAAAAGGCTAGCACCCAGACCACCACTCCAGGTCATGTCGATGGATGTTCAGTTGGGGTTCACACGGGGATCGAACCCACGATTCTCGCTGTCTAGTTCAGGCCGTTTGCTCTAGATCACCGATCCAAAACACACATTACAGTAGTCAGAAAAAAAAGGGAAAGAAAAAAAGCAATACTAAATAGAACCACACAAAGAAACCATCAAATGTACTAAACAC
>CM054146.1:4648815-4656315 GCA_028751875.1 Rapana venosa
TTTCCAATTTTACAAACAGTGACTTTCTTTCAGTTCTACAAACACTGACGTTTTTCTCCGGTTTTACAAAATGACGTTTTTCTCCAATTCTACAGGGATGTTTTTCCCTCTGCCCCTTCCCCTACTCTTCCAACAGTGCTGTTGTTCTCTCTACTTCCAACAGTGCTGTTGTTCTCTCTACTTCCAGCAGTGCTGTTGTTCTCTCTACTTCCAGCAGTGCTGTTGTTCTCTCTACTTCCAGCAGTGCTGTTTGTCTCTCTACTTCCAGCAGTGCTGTTGTTCTCTCTACTTCCAACAGTGCTGTTTGTCTCTCTACTTCCAACAGTGCTGTTGTTCTCTCTACTTCCAACAGTGCTGTTGTTCTCTCTACTTCCAGCAGTGCTGTTTTTCCCTCTGTCCCTTCCTCCATACTTCCAGCAGTGCTGTTTGTCTCTCTACTTCCAGCAGTGCTGTTGTTCTCTCTACTTCCAGCAGTGCTGTTTTTCCCTCTGTCCTTTCCTCCATACTTCCAGCAGTGCTGTTTGTCTCTCTACTTCCAGCAGTGCTGTTGTTCTCTCTACTTCCAGCAGTGCTGTTTTTCCCTCTGCCCTTTCCTCCATACTTCCAGCAGTGCTGTTTGTCTCTCTACTTCCAGCAGTGCTGTTGTTCTCTCTACTTCCAGCAGTGCTGTTTTTCCCTCTGCCCCTTCCTCCATACTTCCAGCAGTACTGTTTTTCTCTCTGTCTCTTCCCCTTGCAGCCCAAGTCAAAGAAGCCAAGACTGACCACGTTCCGATCAATGGCTGCTTTGACCTTGCTGCCTGTGGGAAAACTGCCCCCCCCCCCTCCCTGTAGCAACACTGCCTCCTGCCTGTAGTGAAAACCGCCCCTGTCCATCTAGTGAAAACTGCATCCTGTCCATGTGGTGAAAACTGCACCTGCACGTGTGGTGAAAACTGCACACCTGCACGTGTGGTGAAAACTGCACCTGCCTATGTGTTGAAAACTGCCCCTGTCCATCTAGTGAAAACTGCACCTGCCCATGTGGTGAAAACTGCACACCTGCACGTGTGGTGAAAACTGCACCCCTGCCCATGTGGTGAAAACTGTACCTGCCCATATGGTGAAAAACACATTCTGCCCATGAGATGAAAACATCCTGCTGGCCGACTTTTCTTGTCTCCAAACTCGATCAGTAGGGAAGCCTGTGCAGGCGCTAAGCATAATGCCTTCCTTCATGCACAGGGTGAAGATCGGGAATCAGGGCAACAGTGGACAGAGAGAGAAAGCTGGACAGTTAGCTCTTGCACAATCGCAAACCCGTCCCCACAGTTGACCTGTTTTGCTTCCAGGTTGAACAAGCAGTTTGCCTGATAATAATAATAATAATAATAATAATAATAATAATAATAATAATAATAATAATAATAATAATAATAATAATAATGTATGGAATTTATATAGCGCTGAATCTTGTAAAGCAACAAATCAAGGCGCTCAGATGACTTTTTTTTCCAGTCCCCGTGTGTATGCGGTTTTGTCAATTTTGTCATCTGTTCCCACCGGCACACAATGGCCTACTCTTTCGAAAAGCGGAACAGGATTTAACGTGTGCGCAAGATGTTCTGCGTGCGTTCGCACACGGGGCCTCGGTTTATAGTCCCATCCGAAGGAAAGTGAAAATAAATATAGTTGGTTCTTTCCTGATACACACATGTGACCAGAACTGATGAAACTGTTGATGCAGAATCCCTTTTGCTTGATGGGCAACAATCTACTGACCCTGCCAAGCAAGAATGACATCCACTGCTGAAGGAAGAGGTGCTGGATGCTGATGGCATGTCATGTTATGTGGAGTTGCTTCAAGTGACAGGGACTGTCAAACCAAGCATCAGACTTATTAGCTAGCTCATGGAGACCCAACACACAAGCTGCCTATAATTGTTGATAAAGACATGGGGGAAAAAAGCATTAATTAAGCAAATAGACCAACAGTCAGTCTCCCCTGTGGATGTAGCCCATTTGTTTCAGCAGATCAAAGGGGCTAGCTACAGTACAGTACAGTGCAGTGACTACTGCCACAAGTGCACTAGCACTGTCAGCCTATTTCACCCTGGCTGTGTCCACAGTGCTGTGTTATATAATAAAGAGGTTTGTGAAAAGAGACCCTCACTGCCGAAGTATCAGGAAACTTAAGGGGCAGGAGGCGTTTTAAGATTCCTAGATTCACTCTCTGACATTGAAGACTTGTCTCTGAAGGAGTTACCCTACAGTATAGAACGTGCATGCTGCTGCCTTTACTAACGGGACAGAGATAAAGAGAGGGGAGAGAGAGAGAGAGAGAGAAAGAGAGAGAGAGAGAGAGAGAGAGAGAGAGGCCAAGCACTCCATTCTTTAAAAAGAGGAGATGTCAGGCTTTCTGATAATAAATGTGTTATTGTTTTTTCACCCAAAAAATAAAAACACTTTAAACCAGGAGTTCATTTAGAACCAGCACAAATAGCCACATTCCCTCATAATCCTAAACGGTGCATCGTCAAGTATTCAATGTTGAAAGCTTGTTTGGACAAGACCCAACCCGTTGACACTGGCTAGTCCGATGAAAAATCGTTCTGTATGGTTACTCTAACAGCTGATGGAAAAGTACCGGCATAACCTCTTATTTTCAAAGTTCGTGAGATGGTTGCTTTACTTATGAGATGGTTGCTTTACTTATGAGATGGTTGCTTTACTTATGAGATGGTTGCTTTACTGACCAACCAAACAAAAGGTGCCTGTCTACTGGAGGGACGCTACACAAATTGACCCACAATCGTTCATGACTTTATTTTGAACTACTTTTCCAGTGTGGACAAGTTTTCACACTTTGCGCGTGGCCTTTAGACAGAATGCTAAAATCTCACACGTGATTTCCTATGACTCAAGTCACTGAACCAAAGATAATTACGAAATGAAAAAAATACTTAGGTTCGTCAGGTGTAGTTTAATTACGATTAGTTGAGGTAAGTGGCAGGAAGGAGAAGTGACGTGCCCTCCCTGCCAATGGCCTCAGATGCTGGTGTTGACCTGCCCTCCTGTCAGTCAGGTTGTCAGTGTCTAGTGGCCACACAGGCACAGACAGATCTGAATCACGACCACTGGATGCACGCCAGGGTCAGCACTCACTCACTCATTCACTCACACGTAACTTCTTCCCCTCACTTAGCTCAAATAATCCACTAAGCTAATATTGTCCTCAGAAGGAGGCTTAGCAGGTAGTGTCCTGCGTATGGTAACTCAGAGCAGGCACCACTGAACACCACCAGAGTGACCCAGAAACAGTACAGGGCCCCTCTGGCTGGTGCCCCCGTGGCAGCCTAGCATTGGTATGCTCCCTATGGAGGTGTGGCCCTGTGTCTGCTACGTGATGATGCTGAGTATGGCTGGGGGCGGAAAGATCGGGGAGAGCGGCGTGGAGAGAGACAGACAGCAGGGCAGGAAGGTCACGGGAGAGGCAGCAGCGGGACACGGAGCAAAAGAGTCATCCTCTGCACCACCAGCCATGGCGGTGACAAGGAACAGCTGGTTCTGACTGCCCGCTGCTGCTGCTGTTGCCATGGTGACCTCACTTGGGCTTTCCAATCCACGGCTGTGGCTGTGGTGAGTTGGTGATGAAGCCTTTGGTGCTGGAGGTTCAGTGGAGAAGGTCTTTGCAGGGATGTTGCGGTGGTCGCTGTCTAGGATGGGCGTTCCACTCAGTCTGGTTCCACGACTAAGCTGTTCTTGTCCTCAGTAGCGGTCTTAGTAAGCGGTGTCCTGCGTATAGTAACTCAGAACAAACTCCACTGAACACCACCAAAGTGACCCAGCAGCAGTACAGTGTCCCTCTGGCTGGTGGCCCTGCGGCGGCCGAACATTGATAGACTTTGTGGAATTCTGACCTGAGGACACGACGTGCTGATCCTAGGTATGCCTGGGAGGGAGGGAAGGAGGGAGAGAGGGAAGGAGGGAGGGACAGGAAAGAAGGGCGTGGCTACATCAAGACATGACGTCACGGAGGAGCAGACAGCAAAGAAGAAGAAACGAAAAACAAGTATAGCATGAAAGCTGGTGTCAGAGATTGGGTTACCATGAAAAATAATGTCACAATGTGTGACACAAAAAATGTGTTGAAAAATGTAACATTAACGAACAATAAGGAGATGTGTGAATTTGTGCCGCGATATCTAAATGCATGGAAATATAATGGTAATGAAACTGTGATCATGGTACCAATATAGTACTTTAAAAACTGTGTGAAAATGCATAACAATAAAAATATAACAATGTATGACAATTCGGAATGGTATGACAATGTGTAATACCAAACATGTATGACATTATATGACAATACAGTTTGTGGCCACCCAAAAAAATCCCACTTAAAAAGAGAAAGCTGAGGCATAGGCAGCCATAGTCCTAGAAGAAAAGAAGAATTGACTTTACGTTCATTGTTTTGTGACTATCTTTCTATCGCGCGGCCTTTATTCATTATCGTCGTCGTCGTCATCATCATCATCATCATCGTCGTCCTCGTCATCGTCATCATCGTCGTCGTCGTCGTCGTCGTCATCATCATCATCATCAGCAGCAGCAGCGTCATCGTTATCATCAGCAACAGCAGCAGCAGCGTCAATAGTCCCTTGACACTTCTAGCATAGATCTTGGCTCAACGCTGACACTTGATGGCCGCTCTACAGCCAGCGTAAAGATCAGGCCAGCCCTAGTCACCTCGGCCATGGCAAGTGGTGGTCGTCGGGAAGACAGGCAGGAAGCGTTGGCTGACAATGGACTCCAGGCGGGTCTGTTTCTCTTCAGCCTTGCGCAGCAACAGCACAGCCAGGTCAAGGCCGGTCCAGTCTGTGATGTTCTGCATCATCCAGTTCTTCATCTGTCTGCCCCTGCTGCCTCTTCCTCCCTCCAGTGTTTATCCCCTGCAGGACAGTCTTCCCTACAGTCAGCAAGAGAGCTGTGACGAGACCAAAACACGTCACGTTCTTCCTCTTGACAACCTCCAGAGGAGGTACATGTGGCCCAGCTTTCATAATCATGAAGACTGTCACCTCTTGCCACACTGACTGCTTGGTTCTGTGGCCACGCTAGGAAATGTGGAGGATCCTTCTGAATGGCTTCATTTTGAAGGCTTGGAATTTTCTTTTCCAGCTGTGTCGTCAAGGTTCAGCGTTCACTCATTACAGCAGTATGAAAATGAAAAGTACTGTAAGCCACTTTAGCTGTGTAGAGCAGCTGGATATTCTTGCTTTTCCAAAATCAATCTTCCTCAAACTTGCCATGGCCGAGGTGACTAGGGCTGGCCTGATATTTACGCTGGCTGTAGAGCGGCCATCAAGTGTCAGCGTTGAACCAAGATCTATGAAAGGGTCTACTGTTGAAGTCGTTGACCATTCATGACGATGCTGACTGTAACGGTGCTGGTACGTGCTGCTTACCCTGATCTTGCTTTTCCCTGCACTGATCTCCACACTATAAGCGCTAAGTTGTTGTTCTAACTGGATTGACAGTTTTTGGAATTTGTTGTTACTACCTCAGCTATCTGTCAGAAGATTTGGGAGACAAAACAGTGGCCAACAGAATGGACACAATCACTCATCATACCCCTGCCCAAGAAGGGGAATTTACGCCAATGCCAAAACTATAGAACAATCAGCCTCATCAGCCACGCCAGCAAGATCATGCTCAAAGTTATTTTGAATCGACTCAAGAAGGAGGCAGAAGAACACCTTGCAGAGGAACAAGCTGGGTTCAGGGCAGGCAGGAGCACAATCGAACAGATTTTTAACTGCCACATCATGATGGAAAAACATCTCCAACATCAGAGAGACCTGTTCCACAACTTCATCGACTTCAAGAAGGCTTTTGACAGAGTATGGCACGAAGGCCTGTGGCAGGTCCTCAGAATGTTTGGCATTGAAGAAGGACTAGTGCAATCCATCCAAGCACTATACAACACTGCAAGCAGTGCAGTCCTTCTGAACAATCAGGTCGGAGACTACTTCAAAACCACAGTTGGGGTCCGACAAGGATGCCTGTTATCTCCAGTCCTGTTCAATCTGTTCTTGGAAAACATCATGAGAGAGACCCTCCATGACTTCCACTCTACCATCTCCATTGGCGGCAGACCCCTCAACAACTTACGGTTTGCCGATGACATTGACCTCATGGACGGAAGTAACACAGAGCTGCAAGATCTTACGACCAGACTTGAGAACAGAGCTGGAGCATATGGGATGGAGGTGAGCTCGGAGAAAAGTAAAGTACTTGTGAACAGCACGAGCAATGCCACCGCTAAAATTTACATGAATGGCCAACAACTGGAGGAGGTAGATGCTTTTAAATACCTCGGCGCTACACTCACAAAGGACGGGCGATCGACGACAGAAATCAAAGTCAGAATAGCCATGGCAACATCTTCCATGACAAAACTCACCACCATATGGAAAAGTAAAGAGATCAGTTTCCCAATCAAACTAAAGCTCTACAAAGCCCTAATTCAGTCAATCCTGCTGTACGTAGTGAAACCTGGACATTGACTGCTGAAACAGCAAAGCGAATCCAGTCATTCGAAACAAAATGCCATAGAAAACTACTGGGCATATCTTGGAGAGAACGAAAGACCAATGAATTTGTCAAGAGTCAAATAACACAGCTGGCAGGTCCACAGGAACCCCTTCTCACCATCGTCAAGAAGAAAAAGCTGACATGGTTCGGCCACGTCACCCGCCACAACACTCTGCCCAAAACAGTACTGCAGGGAACACTCGAAGGTGGCAGAAGGAGGGGAAGACAGAACAAGTCATGGATGGACAACATCAGAGAATGGACCAGGATGAATGACTCGGCACTACTGCGCAGAGCCGAGGACCGAGATGGATGGAGGAGGCTTACCACGGCATCGTCTTTCATGTCTCCCCCACGACCGCCAAGGTCACGGGTCTGATGATGATGATGTTACTACCTCTTAGAAAATCAATACCATCACCAAACCTCAGATTGCAAATGGATCTGCTGGCATTCAGGGAGCAGCTCTTGCAAAATCTCTCCCCCCCCCTCCCTCTCTCTCTCTCTCTCTCTCTCTCTCTCTCTCTCTCTCTCTCTCTCTCCTCTCTCTCTTTCTCTCTCTCTCTCTGCGTTCCCTATTCGGGTGAGGTGCGTAGTACCTGGTCTTCTGTACTTGTAATTTTGCAAGATCTTCTCAAGAAAGAGGACAAATAAAGGAGGCGTAAGTATGATGCCGTGTCTTACTTCTAATGTTTTTGAACAGAAATCTCCGATCTGGCTGTTCACAAGGACTGCACTGCTAGCATTGGTATAGAGTGCCTAAAAGATCTGCACTAATCTTTCCAGCACTTCTAGCATTGGTATATAATGCCTGAAAGATCTGCACTAATCTTTCAAGCACTGCTAGCATTGGTATATAATCCTGAAAGATCTGCACTAATCCTTCCAGCACTTCTAGCATTGCAATATAATGCCTGAAAGATAT